>SJYX01009664.1:139944-158974 GCA_006410675.1 Oreotragus oreotragus | reverse complement strand
GTGATGCCATCCAGCCATCTCATCCTCGGTCGTCCCCTTCTCCTCCTGCCCCTAATCCCTCCCAGCATCAGAGTCTTTTCCAATGAGTCAACTCTTCGCATGAGGTGGCCAAAGTACTGGAGTTTCAGCTTTAGCATCATTCCTTCCAAAGAAATCCCAGGGCTGATCTCCTTCAGAATGGACTGGTTGGATCTCCTTGCAGCCCAAGGGACTCTCAAGAGTCTTCTCCAACACCACAGTTCAAAAGCATCAAATTCTTCAGTGCTCAGCTTTCTTCACAGTCCAACTCTCACATCCATACATGACCACTGGAAAAACCATAGCCTTGACTAGGCGGACCTTTGTTGGCAAGTGGAGAAAACCCCTGGGGAGTCCCTTGGACTGCAAAGAGATCAAATTAGTCAATCCTAAAGGAAATCAACCCTGAATATTCATTGAAAGGACTGATGCTGAAGCTGAAGCTCCAATACTTTGGCCACCTGATCCACAGAGCTGACTCATTGGAAAAGACCCTGACGTGGGAAAGATTGAGGGAAGGAAGAGAAGGGGGTGACAGAGGATGATATGGTTGGATGGCATCACTGACTCAATAGACATGAGTCTGAGCAAACTCAGGGAGACAGTGAAGGGCAGGGAAGCATGGCATGCTGCAGTTCAAGGGGTCACAAAGAATTGAACATGACTTAGCACCTGAAAAACAACAGCAACTGTATCTTTAAAATGAAAAAATGGGAGATTAACTTTATTTAGAGTGATGTGAATTTAAAATATATTTTAAAAATATTTCCTGTTAAAAATGTTTTTAATGGAAATTCTTCATTAATGACCTAAAATATACATATATGTGTTTGTATTATTTAGGTGATACAGAGGCACGCTTTGCTTGTGATAGTGAAAGGATTCCCCCAAAGGATGAAATGATCAAATTGTATCTTTCCTCTGATGACTTGGTAAGGTCCATTACTAATAGCATGTGTTTTACAATCCCTTGTACTCCTTTTAAGTCCAAATGTGAAACCAGTAGCACTGTATTCTTTTCAAATATCTTCTACTATTTTCAGACTTCGGGAGGTGAAATTAGATATAAATAATTATCCTTTCTATCCTTTTTATTTCATTTCCCTTGGATCAAGTGAAATATTTCATTTAGCCATTGAACACCCTGGGCAGTTTACTTTCTTTCTTTCTTTCTTTTTTTTTTTTTAAGATGACTCCTTCCTCTTTTTAAAAAAAGATTGGCTGTAACAATCTTCATTTTTTATGAATCTGATTTGTTCATTTGAAGTTTGACAGATGTAGCCTGTTAGAGAAAGAACATTACCTCACATGAACTTGGGAAAGAATCTTTTCCTTTCATAACAAGTACCACATTGCAGTTGTCATTTTGGGTAAGGGTTATTTGATTCCTTTGATTCAAATAATGGAAAGTTTAAAAAGAACAGCAAAATAAAATGTTGTTAAGATAGTCATGAAGCAAATGCTAACAAAAATATAAGTTAATGAAAATTGCACAGATTGTCTAAAAATCCATGATAAATACAACAAAACAAAGAAAAATGCTCCATAAGGACAAATACATTTATCCTAAAGTCTGCTTTGACTTAGTTCCCCATTCCTTCTTGATATGCCAAACATATATTTATTATTTACTGTTCTTATGAAGTTCATGCCCTTTGAGTCACACATGTCTTTCCTGTTTGTGGTTAAATATTATGGGAAATGAAGAAGGAAATGGCAACTTACTCCAGTATTCTTGCCTGGGAAAGCCCATGGACAGAAGAGCCTGGAGGGCTACAGTTCATGGGGTTGCAAAGAGTCAGAATGACTGAGTCTCTGAGCACATATTTTAGAAAAGAAATGGGTTCTAGAGAAAGAGAGACTTATAGAACTGGGGTCAAATTTTGGTTCTACCATACATGGGCTGTGTGGCCTAGGGCAGGTTACCTAACCTCTCTAATCTTCAGTTTTGTCCTTTGTGAAGGCAAATTGTAACCTAGTTTTTGGATAGTTGTAATGTGCTAGTTTTAGAAGGGGCTTCCCTCATGGCTCAGCCAGTAAAGAATCCGCCTCAATACGAGAGACCTGAATCGAATCCCTAGGTTGCAAAGATCCTCTGGAGGAGGGCATGACAACCCACTCCAGTATTCTTGCCTGGAGAATTCCATGGATAGAGGAGGCTGGTGGGCCACAGTCCATGGGGTCAAAAAGAGTCAGATATGACTGAGAGATTAAGCACATCACAGCACAGTTCTAGAAGAGGAATTAGTGGAAATAATAGTTAACATTTATAAATATTAATGTGTGTCAGGCATTTTTCTAAGCATTTTCATGTTCATTATAACATTTAATCTTCTTTAAGATAAGTACTACAGGGAAGTACTGAAACTTCCCTCTTAGGTTCTGGGCTGGTGCCTGTAAAATAAACTGACAAAAGACAGATTAAACAGGAGATAAATATGAACTTTGGGAATTCCCTGGCAGCCCAATGGTTAGGACTCGGCACTTTTACAGCCATGGCCTGGGCTCAATCCCTGGTTGGGGAACTAAGATCCTGTAAGCGGCGGGGATCAGCCAAAAATAGAGAAAAGTTTATTTACACCTGCAATGCACATACCCATAGGAGAACTCAGTGATGAGTAACTCAAAGGTGTGCTTAGAATTTGGAGCTTATATACCATCTTAGAGCTTCCCTGGTGGCTCAGACGGTAAAGCGTCTGCCTGCAATGTGGGAGACCTGGGTTCGATTCCTGGGTTGGGAAGATCCCCTGGAGAAGGAAATGGCAATCCACTCCAGCACTCTTGCCTGGAAAATCCCCTGAATGGAGGAACCTGATAGGCTACAGTCCATGGGGTTGCCAATAAATTGTGGAGAAGTGATAGCACCTTTGTGTTTGGGTTTATCTACTGGTTAACCCCCTTAGTATACAAATTCCATTAGGTCAAGGATTTTTGCCTGTTTGGTGCACTTCTGTTTCCCTAGCACCAATGACACTGCCTGCTTCATGGTAAGGGCTTGGTAAATATCCTTGGAATGAATGTTTCCTCATTTTATAGATAGGGAAACTGAAATTCAGATAGGTAACTTGCCCAAAGTGACTTCTACTAGGAGAACCAAATGAGATGAAGCTCGTCTTATCTGTATTGATTTTCAAGAAAATCCATTTATGATCACTACCTTTTCATTTATCTTTTCACAACTGGGAAATATTCAATAAAAGTGCAGTGAAATGATTTTTCTTCATACACTTGCTTCTTTTTTATTTAGACACAAAATAATGATGTCAATAAAATAGAAATTTCTACATGTGATAGCATTAGGCTTTGATTCTATGTTTATTAAATATAATAACTTTATGACCATTTCTATGACAGAAAATATTATTATAGGATGGATTGAAATCTGTTATGACACTAACATAATAGCTTACTGACTTTTGAAAAATGTACTTTTCTTTTTTTTGTTGCTGAAAGTGATGTTTATTTCATTCTTTCAAAGGCCGAGTATTATTCCACTGTATATCTGTGCCACATGTTCTCTTTTTTTTAATTTTTATTTTTACTTTATTTTGCTTTACAATACTGTATTGGTTTTGCCATACATTGACATGAATCTGCCACAGGTGTACATGAGTTCCCAATCCTGAACCCCCCTCCCACCTCCCACCACATATCATCTCTCTGGATCTTCCCTGTGCACCAGCCCCAAGCATTCTGTATCCTGCATCGAACCTAGACTGGCAATTCATTTCTTACATGATAGTATACATGTTTCGATGCCATTCTCCCAAATCATCCCACCCTCTCCCTCTCCCACAGAGTCCAGAAGTCCATTCTATACGTCTGTGTCTCTTTTTTGCTGTCTCACATACAGGGTTGTCATTACCATCTTTCTAAATTCCATATATATGTTTGAGTATACTGTATTGGTGTTTTTCTTTCTGACTTACTTCACTCTGTATAATAGGCTCCAGTTTCATCCACCTCATTAGAACTGATTCGAATGTATTATTTTTAATGGCTGAGTAATACTCCACTGTGTATATGTATCACAGCTTTCTTATCCATTCATCTGCTGATGGACATCTAGGTTGCTTCCATGTCCTGGCTATTATAAACAGTGGTGCGATGAACATTGGGGTACACGTGTCTCTTTCAATTCTGGTTTCCTCAGTGTGTATGCCCAGCAGTGGGATTGCTGGGTCATAAGGCAGTTCTATTTCCAGTTTTTTAAGGAATCTCCACACTGTTCTCCATAGTGACTGTACTAGTTTGCATTCCCACCAACAGTGTAAGAGGGTTCCCTTTTCTCCACACCCTCTCTACATTTATTGCTTGTAGACTTTTGGATAGCAGCCATTCTGACTGGTGTGAAATGGTACCTCATTGTGGTCTTGATTTGCATTTCTCTGATAATGAGTGATGTTGAGCATCTTTTCATGTGTTTGTTAGCCATCTGTATGTCTTCTTTGGAGAAATGTCTATTTAGTTCTTTGGCCCATTTTTTGATTGGGTCGTTTATTTTTCTGGAATTGAGCTGTATAAGTTGCTTGTATATTTTTGAGATTAGTTGTTTGTCAGTTGCTTCATTCATTTGCTATTATTTTCTCCCATTCCGATGTCTTTTCACCTTGCTTATAGTTTCCTTTGTTGTGCAGAAGCTTCTAAGTTTAATTAGATCCCATTTGTTTATTTTTGCTTTTATTTCCAATATTCTGGGAGATGGATCATAGAGGATCCTGCTGTGATTTATGTCGGAGAGTGTTTTGCCTATGTTCTCCTCTAGGAGTTTTATAGTTTCTGGTCTTATGTTTAGATCTTTAATCCATTTTGAGTTTATTTTTGTGTGTGGTGTTAGAAAGTGATCTAGTTTCATTCTTTTACAAGTGATTGACCAATTTTCCCAGCACCACTTGTTAAAAAGATTGTCTTTAATCCATTGTATATTCTTGCCTCCTTTGTCGAAGATAAGGTGAAAAATGTACTTTTCAAAATAGATTTTTTTTTTAAGTTAAAGACTAGAATTACTAGAGATAGTAATCTTTAGCAGCATTTACTTTTCATAGATTTCTCCTCACTTTTAAATTAATGTAAAACATGCTTCCCTTCATTAAATTGTCACTACTTGTGTTTGTTTTTCTCTTTCCCAAAGAAAATCCAGTGTTTTTTCCAATCTGAAGTTGAGTTTACTACAAAGGAGTTTCTCAGCGTATTCACATCAGCAGGACTTGCTCCCAGCCTGGAAATCATAAATAGTACATACACGGGGATCTTCCACTTTAATTTAACTTTGGTAATTACATTTTATTTTATTCTGTGATATATTATTAATAAGAATACTGTTCCTTTTAGCATGTGTTTTTAAAAACAGCTAATCTGTCAATGTGGTTTAAATCCAGTAATACATTGCTATACTTTTTACTTTAAACAGTCATATTCTTTTCAGAAATTAAGAGAAGAAAAGAAAAAAGATAACATATTTTTTATTCACATATTCATTATTTCCACTGCTCTTCATTCTTTTCTGTAAGTATAAGTTGCCATCTGGTGTCATGTTCCTTCAACAATGAAGAACTTTTAGCATTTCTTACAGAGCAGGTGTACTAGCAATTAATTCTCTGGATGTTTTTTGCCTTTGAAAATGTCTTTATTTCATTTTTTGGGGGGGAAGGAAGGTAGCAACTTTATTAAGATATAATCTACATGCCATGCAATTTGCCTAAAGTGTACAATTAAATGGTTTTTAGTAATTCACAGAGTGCAACCATCACTACTATCTAATATTAGAACACTTTCACCACTTCCAAAAAGACAGCCCCCCATTGACAGTCACTCCCCATTACACTTTCTGCTCCCCAGTATTAAGCAACCACTAATGTACTTTCTGTCTCTCTGGATTTGCTTATTTGAATATTTCATGTAAATGAAACTGTATAATATGCAATATTTTGTGAATGGCTTCCTTCAATTATCATAATATTTTCAAGGTTCATCATGTGATAGCATATATCAGTACATAATCCTTTTCAATGACAAATTATATTATGATCTCCTTCATGGATCACAGCCTTGTCATGGCAAAGAGGCTTACACAACTCAATGAAGCTATGAGCCATGCTCTGCAGGGCCATCCAAGACAGGTTATAGTGAAGAGTTCTGACAAAATGGGTCCACTAGAGCAGAAAATGCCAAACCACTCCACAGTTTTGCCACAAGAACTCCATGAACAGTACGAAAAGGCAAAAAGATATGACACCAGAAGATAAGCCCCCTAGATTGGAAGGTATCCAGTATGCTACTGGGGAAGAGTAGAGGGCAATTATGAATTGCTTCAGAAAGAATGAAGTGGGTGGGCCAAAGCGGAAATGACACTCAGTTGTGGGTTTGTCTGGTTGGGTGAGTAAAGTCTGATGCTGTAAAGAACAATATTGCATAGGAACCTGAAAGTTAGGTCCATTAATCAAGGTAAATTGGATGTGGTCAAGCAGTGGACATTGAGTTCACTGGCAAGATGAGATGGCAAGAGTGAACATCTTAGGAATCTGTGAACTAAAATGGATGGGAATGGGCAAATTTAATTCAGATGACCATTATATTTACTACTGTGGGCAAAAATCCCTTAGAAGAAATGGAGTAACCCTCATAGTCAACAAAAGAGTCTGAAATGCAGTAGTTGGGTACAATCTCAAAAATGACAGAATGATCTCACTTCATTTCCAAGGCAAACCACTCAGCATCACAGTAATTCAAGTCCAGGCCCAACCACTGATGTCAAAGAGGCTGAAGTTGACTGGTCATCTAAAGACCCAAAACAACATCTAGAACTAACACACACACACACACAAAAACTAACACCAAAAAAAAAAAAAAAAATGTCCTTTTCATCATAGAGGATTGGAATGCAAAAGTAAGAAGTCAAGAGATACCTGGAACAGCAGGCAAGATTGGCTTTGGAGTACAAAATGAAGCAGGGCAAAGGCTAACAGAGTTTAGTCAAGAATATACACTGGTCATAGCAAACACCTTTTTCCAATAACCCAAGTGATGACTCTACACCTGGATATCACAAGATGGTCAATACTAAAATCAGATTGATTATGTTCTTTGCACCCAAAGATGAAGAAGCTCTAGACAGTCAGCAAAAACAAGACCTGGAGCTAACTGTGGCTTAGATCATAAGCTTCCTATTGCGAAATTCAGACTTAAGTTGAAGAAAGTAGGGAAGACCAGTAAGCTATTCAGGTATGACCTAAATTAATTCCCTTATGATTATATAGTGGAGGTGATGACCATTCATTAGATGACCATTCTAATTCAAGGGATTAGATCTGATAGACAGAGTGCCTGAAGAACTATGGATGGAGGTTTGTAACATTCTAATGGAGGCAGTAACCAGAATCATCCCCCAGAAAGAAATCTAAGAAGGCAAACTGGTTGTCTGAGGAGGCTTTACAAATATATGAGAAAACAAGAGAAGTGAAAGACAATGGAGAAAAGGAAAGATACACCCAACTGGGGCATCCCTGGTGATTCAGTTGGTAAAGACTGCCTGCAATGCAGGAGTCCCAGGTTTGATCCCTGGGTCAGGGAATATCCCCTGGAGAAAGAAATGGCAACCCACTCCACTATTCTTGCTTAGGAAATCCCGTGGACAGAGGAGCCTGGCAGGTTGCAGTCCATGGGGTTGCAAGCATTGGGCATGACTTAGCAACTAAACCACTACCACCACCATACATAACTGAATGCAGCATTCCAGAAAATAGCAAGGAGAGGTAGGAAGGCCTTCTTAAATGAACAAGGCCTTCTTAAATAGAGGAAAACAGTAGAATGGGAAAGACTAGAGATCACTTCAAGAAAATCGGAAGGACTTCTTTGGAGGTTTAGTGGTTAACAATCTGCCTGCCAATGCAAGGGGACCCTGGTTTAATCCTTGGTCCAGAAAGATCCCACATGCTGCAGAGCAACTAAGCCCATAACTATTTAGCCTGTGTTCTAGGCCCCTCAGAGAAGGCAATGGCAACCCACTCCAGTGTTCTTGCCTGGAGAATCCCAGGGACGGGGGAGCCTGGTGGGCTGCAGTCCATGGGGTTGCTACGAGTCGGATATGACTGAAGCGACTTTGCAGCAGCAGCAGCAGCTAGACCTCTAGAGTCGCACCTGCTGAAGCGCATGGGCTCTAGAGCCCATGCTCCATAAGAAGAGAAGCCACCACAAAGAGAACCCAAGGCACCATATTTAGAGAGTGGGCCCTGCTTGTCAGAACTAGAGAAAGCCTGTGTGCAGCAACAAAGACAGAGCTCAACCAAACATTAAAAAATTAAGAAGTGAAAATTTTAAGAAATAAAATGAAAATTGAAGATGTCAAGGGGACATTTCATGCAAGGATGGGCATGATAAAGGACAGAAATGGCAAGGAACTGAAGCAGAAGAGATTAAGAAGGATGGCAAGAATACACAGAAGAACTATACAAAAAAAGGTCTTAATAACCCAGATAACCATGATGATGTGGTCACTCACTTAGAGCCAGACATCTTGGAGTGTGACGTCAGATGAACCTTAGGAAGCAAACAAAAGTAGTGGAGGTGATGGAATTCCAGCTGAGCTATTTCAAATCCTAAAAGATGATGCTGTTAAAGTGCTGCACTCAATATGTCAGCAAACTTGGGAAACTCAGCAGTGGCCACAGGACTGGAAAAGGTCAGTTTTCATTCCAGTCCCAAAGAAGAGCAATGCCAAAGAATGTTCAAACTACCACACAGTTGCATTCATTTCACATCCTAGCAAAGTAATGCTCAAAATCCTTCAAGCTAGGCTTCAACAGTATATGAACCAAGAACTTCCAGATGAACAAGCTGGATTCTTTCCATTTATTTAGGTTTTCTTGAATTTCTTTCAACAATGTTTTGTTGTTTTCAGAGTATAAGTTTTGCACTTCTTCTGTTAAATTTATTTCTAATGTTTCATTCTTTTTGATGCTGTTGTAAAAAGAATTGCTTTCTTATTCTCATTTCCAGATTGTTCTTTGCAAGTATATAAAAAATACAATTAATTGTTGTATCTGATACCCTGAAAACATACTGAACTCACTTATAAATTCTAGTAGGTTTTTAGTGGTCACTCTAATTTTTGAATATTTTGTAAGATGTAGAATTTCTGAGTGATTTTATTTGCTTTAAGCATTTTGAATATGTCATTCTGCATTTTGAATGTCACCTGACATCATTTTTCCTGAATGAGAAGTCAACTGTTAATTTTGTTATTGCCCCCTGTATGTAATGTGGCATTTTCCTGTTAGTGCTTTAAGATGTTCTCTTTGTATTTACTATAATTGAGATTCTCTAGGCTATTTGGATTGTACGTTTACAAAATTTTGAAAGTTTTCAGCCACTACTTCTCCAGAGAAACGTTCTGCCCCTTTCTCTCTTTTCCTGCCTGGGACTCTAACTGGGCTTTTATTTTATTTTTCACAATAGTAAAAGATGTTTATCAGTTTTCACAATCAACAGCCAGACAAAAAATAAAAGATTATTACAATTGCAGGCCATAATGGGAACATGATTAACTTAATATAAAATAATTACATACAATCTGGGGGTTGTCAAGTAGATTGATGTGGTAAGTGGAAGTGCATACATGCACATGTTTTCATCCACCCAGCCAGTCTATGTCTTTTGGTTGGTGCATTTAATCCATTTACATTTAAGGTAATTATCAATATGTATGATCCTATTACTGTTTTCTTAATTGCTTGGGGTTTATTTTCTGTAGATCTTTTCCTTCTTTTGTATTTCCTTCCTGGAGAAACTTCTTTAGCATTTGGTGTAAAGCTGGTTTGGTGGTGCTGAATTCTCTTAACTTTTGCTTGTCTGGAAAACTTTTGATTTCTCGATCAAATCTGAAGGAGAGTCTTGCTGGATAGAGTATTTGTGATTATAGGTTCTTCCCTTTCATCACTTTAAATATATCATGTCATTCCCTTCTGGGTTGTAGAGTTTCTGTTGAGAAATCAGCTGACAACCTGATGGGAGTAGTTCCTTTGAATATTATTTGTCATTTTTCTCTTGTTGCTTTTAATATTTTATCTCTGTATTTAATTTTTGTCAGTTTGATTACTATGTGTTTCAGTTTGTTCCTCCTTGGGATTATCCTTCCTGGGACTCTCTATGCTTACTGGGCTTGGTTGACTATTTCCTTTCCTATGTTAGGAAAGTTTTCAGGTATTATCTCTTCAGATATTTTCTCAGGTTCTTTCTTTCTGTCTTTTCCTTCTGGGAGCCTATAATGAGAATATTGGTGCATTTAGTGTTATCAGAGGTCTCTTAGGCTGTTTTCATTCTTTTTTCTATATTCTGTTCCATGGCAGTGATTTCCACCATTTTGTGCTTCAGGTCATTTATCCGTTCTTCTGCCTCAGTTATTCTGCTATGGATTCTTTCTAATATATTATTCATTTCTGTTTGTCTGTTCTTTAGTTCTTTTAGGTCTTTGGTAAACATTTCTTGCATCCTCTCAAACTTTGCCTCCATTCTTTTCCCAAGATCCTAGATCATCTTCACTATCATTATTCTGAATTCTTTTTCTGGAAGGTTGCCTATCTCTATTTCATTTAGTTGTTTTTCTGGGATTTTAGCTTATCCCTTCATCTGTGATGAAACTTTCTGCTTTTTCATAGTGATTAATTTTCTGTGATATGGTTTTTGTCTCAGCAGCTGTGAAACTATGCTTCTTTTGCTTCTTCTGTCAGCCCTCTAATGGATGAGGCTAAGAGGCTTGTGTAAGCTTCTTGATGGGAGGGACTGGGGAAAACTGGGTCTTGCTCTGGTGCGCAGGGCCTTGCTCAGTAGTTTTAATCCAATTATCTGCTAATAGGTGGGGTTGCACTTCCTCCCTGGTAGTTGTTTGGCCTGAGGTGACCCAGCTCTGTGGTCTATAGGCTCTATGGTAGGGTTGATGGTGAACTCCAAGAGGGTGTTATGCCCAAGTCGCGAAATCTCCCAATGACCACCAGGGAGCCGATATCCGATGCAAAAGCAAGAGAGTTTTTATTACCAAGCTCGAGCTGGGGCTCCCACCCTTACCGATGCAGTGGCTAAGGAGAGGAGCCTCGAACTCTGGGTTTCATTGCTTATATAGGGTATTCTCATGCAAAAAATTCGAAAAACGTGTTTCTGGGTTGGGAGTACCTTCTGTGGAAGGGTTAGATGTTGGGTTCTGATTGGTTTTCATTTCCTGGGCTTAATTCGAATTTCCCAGGCAGGTTGTAAGTCCTGAACGTAAAGTCAGGAGATCCTGATCTGGGATCTGATTGGCTCGTAGGTGGTGGGGTGAGGTCGGGGGATTTCCAAAGACTCTTTCCTCAGAACTCTAAACAGGAGTCTTTTTTAACAAAATGGGGTGGCTTAGGTTCTTCAAGGGTTTATGCCAAGGGAGACTTTTCAGTGCTCCCGTTCCTGTGGTGAGCCCCTGTTGACCCAGGCCCCTACATGAGGCCCTCCAACACTAGCAAGTAGTTTTGGTTCAGTCTCCTGTGGGGTCACTGCTCCTCTCCTCTGGATGTTGCTGCACCAAAATTTTGTTTGTGCCCTCAAAAACTGGAATCTCTGTTTCCCCCAGTCCTCTGGAAGGCCTGTAATCAAACCCCACTGGCCCTCAGGGCCAGATTCCTGAGGATTCGCAGTCCCTCTCAGATTGTCAGGCTTCCCAGGCTTCACAGTAGTGGGATTCAGAACCTTTACAATAGGGCAAGAACTTCTTTGGTATTATTGTTCTTCGGTCTGTGGATCACCCACCTGGCCTGTATGGGATTTGATTTTATCATGATTGCATACCTCCTACCATCTTGATGCAGCTTCTTCTTTTTCTCTGGACATGGGGTATGTTTTTTGGTGGGTTCCAGTGTCCTCCTGTTGGTGGTTATTCAATAGCTAGTTGCAATTTTGGTGTTCTCACAGGAGGAGATGAGGACATGTTTTTGTACTCCACCATCTTGAACCAAAAGCTCAATTGGGCACATTGTGGAAAATGTTTTATCAACCCACAAATCTCTATAGCTCCATCTATTTTCCTTTAATCATTTTATCCCTATTTCAGACTGAATAATCTCAGTTGTTATGTATTTAAGTTCACTTATTCTTTCTTTTGCCATTTCCAACCACACCCTTCCTCCTACTCCCCCATCCACAGCCCTCGACCCTGCCCAGCCTCCCCCCAACACACACCACCAGGAGGGCTCCTGAGACTCTCTCCCATGGCAAAACTCTTCTTCCATGTGACTCATTCCACTGAAAGTAGGAGGGTGTAGGCTAGACTGTGGACTTCCAAATAGTGGCCTGGGGTAGGGGGAGGTCAGTGTACCTCAGTTTCCTCCTCAACAACAACTGAATTTTTATAGTATCTGAAAATTAACAGGACTTCCCCAGTGGCTCTGATGGTAAAGAATCTGCCCACAATGCAGGAGACCAGGTTTGATCCCTGGGTTGGCAGGATCCCCTGGAGAAGGGAATGGCTACCCACTCCAATACTCTTTCCTGGAAAATCCATTGGACAGAGGAGCCTGGTGGTCTACAGTCCACAGGGTCACAAAGTGTCAGACATGACTGAGTGACTAACACACACACAATTAATATTTTATCTGTTACAGTTTTCAGCTTCATTATTTTCCCTTGGTTTTATGATTTTATTTTTCGTTTTGGTTCTGGATTTCCTATCCTTTCCTTCCTTAACAAGTTTTCCTTAAATATCTTCGCATATTTGTAATAGCTTCTTTGAAGTCTTCGTCTATATCTGAACTCATTCTGCATCAGTTTATGGTTTATATTTTTTTAACCTAAATATTAGTTACATGTTTCTGTTTCTTTTCGTATCCTGTTATTTTTGATAGAAAAGTGACATTGACAATAGTAAGCTGTAGCAACTCTGGATTCTGCTATGTTCTTATAAGAATTTGCTGTTGTTTTTGTTGGTGGTGATCTAAAATGCTATTAATTGCCCTGGTGTTGCAGTCCTTTAATGGATCGGAAACTGGTGGTCCAGAGTCAATGATAAGAAAGCAAAAGAGAGAAAGAGACTAGTATTCCCTGAGTTATGCAGAAACCAATAAAGAACCAATTCATATTTAAGCCCTAGGACAGGGCTTGTACCGCTCACGGAGGCACAGGGCGTCCTCTTGAAGAGGTCGTGAAAGCACAGGCAGGAAAGTGAGCTCGACAGGTTTCTATGCTACAGAGAATTAGCCAGAGAGAGAAAAAGAGAAAGAAAGACACAGGGACCCAAGTCTTTAGTGAAACAAGTGTATTTTATTAGCAGAAATGCAGGCTTATATATCTTTAGTAAAGTGATTACTCGGCCATTACAAAGGATGCTGCTGCTGCTGCTAAGTCACTTCAGTCATGTCCGACTCTGTGTGACCCCATAGACGGCAGCCCACCAGGCTCCCCCGTCCCTGGGATTCTCCAGGCAAGAACACTGGAGTGGGTTGCCATTTCCTTCTCCAATGCATGAAAGAGAAAAGTGAAAGTGAAGTCGCTCAGTCTGTCCGACTGTTAGCGACCCCATGGACTGCAGCCCACCAGGCTACTCCATCCATTGGATTTTCCAGGCAAGAGTACTGGGGTGGGATGCCATTGCCTTTCCCGTTACAAAGGATGAAATCCCATCAATTGCAACAAAATGAATAGTCTAATACATACAAGCTCCCTGATACTGAAAAGAGACATTGAAGAGAGCCACTGAGAAGAATCCAGGCAGGTACCTTTCCCATGATCTCAGTCCTGAGAACTGCGTGCAGCTCTAGTCTTTCCCAGATTAGGAACTGATAAGGAACAGAGAATCCTTGAGAAATGGCACACAAAGGAAGAAAAGTGCAACATATTGGATTCCTTAAAGGTGAACGTCCCCTGACACCCTAGCACAAATTGCAAATGGCCTTACCTATGGTTTCAGCAGCTAATATGTCTACTTAGTTCTTTTAGTTTCCACTGCTGGTTTTTGTTTGTTTTGTTTGTTTGTTTGTTTTGTTTTCTAACATGGCCTTCTGAGGATCTCCCCTGCACTTGTGTTGCCCAAGAATTTGGAAAGAATTTATATTTAACTCCTGTTGTTGTTCAGTTGCTTAGTCATGTCCTACTCTTTGTGACCCTGGCATGCACTGCAGCATGCCAGGCTTCCCTGTCCTTCATCATCTCCCAGAGTTTGCTCAAACTCATGTCCATTGAGTCAGGGGTGCCATCCAACCATTTCATTCTCTGTTGCTCCCTTCTCCTCTTGCCCTCAGTCTTTCCCAGCATCCGCGTATTTTCCAATGAGTCGGTTTTCCCCATCAGGTGGCCAAAATATTGGAGCTTCAGCTTCAGCACCAGTCCTTCCAATGAATATTCAGGGTTGATTTTCTTTTGGATTGACTGTTTTGATCTCCTTGCTGTCCAAGGGACTCTCAAGAGTCTTCTGCAGCATCACAGTTTGAAAGCATCAGTTCTTCTGTGCTTAGCCTTCTTTATGGTCAAACTTTCACATTCGTATTTAACTCTTAGATCAATATTTTGCAGTTTCCTTGCTCCTGGTATTTTCCTCTTAAATTCCTAAATTTTCTGTCAGCAGCAGGCTCTGTCCTCTGACACATCAGCCAGTAATGCTTCAGCTTTATGCTACCTGAGTTTGGCTGTATCATGTTCCATTTTGTGACTATACTCTTACATATAACTTTATGTAATGAATACTTTAGTTATTTTTTAGTTATTTTCAATCTTCTAGTACTATCAGAAGTAATGATGAAAATATCCTTAAACACATTTCACACATATGTGAATATAATGTAAGCTAAATTCCCAGGAGTGAAATTTCTGGGTAAAGGATATTTGCATTGGATGTTTTTGTTTAATTTTAGTTTTTAAATATGGGGTAGACTATGCCAAAATAAGTATTGCATCAGGTGGCCAAAATATTGGAGCTTCAGCTTCAGCACCAGTCCTTCCAATGAATATTCAGGGTTGATTTTCTTTTGGATTGACTGTTTTGATCTCCTTGCTGTCCAAGGGACTCTCAAGAGTCTTCTGCAGCATCACAGTTTGAAAGCATCAGTTCTTCTGTGCTTAGCCTTCTTTATGGTCAAACTTTCACATTCGTATTTAACTCTTAGATCAATATTTTGCAGTTTCCTTGCTCCTGGTATTTTCCTCTTAAATTCCTAAATTTTCTGTCAGCAGCAGGCTCTGTCCTCTGACACATCAGCCAGTAATGCTTCAGCTTTATGCTACCTGAGTTTGGCTGTATCATGTTCCATTTTGTGACTATACTCTTACATATAACTTTATGTAATGAATACTTTAGTTATTTTTTAGTTATTTTCAATCTTCTAGTACTATCAGAAGTAATGATGAAAATATCCTTAAACACATTTCACACATATGTGAATATAATGTAAGCTAAATTCCCAGGAGTGAAATTTCTGGGTAAAGGATATTTGCATTGGATGTTTTTGTTTAATTTTAGTTTTTAAATATGGGGTAGACTATGCCAAAATAAGTATTGCTATCAACATTGTAAGACACTCTTTTCTCACATCTTCTTTATTCAAGTACAGTGATCGGGCTTACTGGTTGATTGATATTCCCAGAGAAAACATCACAAAAAATACAGGTAAGAGTGATCTAAATTAATTATTTTACTAATGGGTATAGATTGCTAAATTTATCAAATAAAAACCATTTATCATGTTAAAAATTATGCTATCTCATGTTAATGTCTCCTGGAATATTTGGGACATACATTTTACGAAAAGTTATTTAGTGATTCATCTGAAACACAAATTTATCTGAGCTTCCTGTGTTTTATCTGGAAATTTATTATAGATGAATGGTTCTGATATATATAGCTTATATTATTCTTTATTTAAAGTAGACTCATTTTCTAGAAATTAAAATTTATAGTATTGAGAAATTCAGGTGCCAATTAATTTTAATGAAATGGAAACATTAATTTTAAAATTTAATATATTATTTTACTGTTGGCTCTATTATTAAGTACGATGTGGTAGCCTAGTTTATATGCTACTGTAAATACCTAAAGGAAAGAAGGAAAATGAAATTCCAGAAGGTGTGAATATTGAGCTAGTGGACTGAGCTAGTAGATCTTCAGGCATGAGATACAGACCCATAGTTTAAAAATGATAAAGGGTATATTATTCTAACTTGGTAGGTGCAAGAAACAGAAACCATCTTGACCTCACTAAAGGAAAAATACTAAATTTCTTTTTGTTGTGAAACCCAAAGACAAAAATGAAGCCAAACTATAGGAAAGAATTAAAAGTAAGAAATGGAGACCCATCAAGAACCCAGGGAATATTTTCACCCTGTTTCTCTTATCTATATTTTCTATACCTCTATATTTATTTTTCCATTTTGCAGATTAGTTTTCTAAAGCAGATTCACTGCTGTCAAATTTTTATTTATATTTCCTAGGGGCCAGCCCAATTCAAAATGTCCAGAAAAGTGCCTTCAACTGCCCTAGAATTGATTGGGCACCCTCTTGTGTGCCAATCAAATGTAGCAGGTGATGAGGAATTGGGGGAATCATACAGGTCAACCCTTCTATGGAATAAATTAAAGGATAAACCAAATTATGTGTCCTACAGAGTAAAAGGCAGGGGAGAAGTAACAGTAGGCAGGAAGAATGGAAAAGACTCTATATAAGGAAACATTGAAAATAAAAGATTAAAAAAGAAGCCCCCATGTTATAACAGCTAACTTAGATTATATCACTATTTTTATCCTTCAATCATCTCAGTTTTTTCAAATTAATCTATTGAAATTTTTTGTGATTTTTGTTTCAAATTATTCATCCTGGAAATTCTACTCCATTAAAAAAGGAGCAAGGGGGTACAGTCTAATGATGGATTGTTCTGGTTGCTTGGCCTAATATTGACATTAGTTTGACAACTGAAGAAGTGAAGATCACTTGTTATTTTCACTTCTCCTATTTACAAATTTTAATTTCAGAAATACATTGATTTCTAAGATCACCTAGGGAGGAACAAAGGTGATCTGAAAATTTAAGTATTTTAGATAGAGAGACCAAATAATATCTGCCTATCTTGATGCAACTTCTGGATTGAGTAAATAAATATATATTTGAGCTCATAATGTAATGGGCTTCCTTTGTGGCCCAGGTGGTAAAGAATCCACCTGCAATGAGGAAGACCTGGGTTCTAGCCCTAGGTTGGGAAGATCCCCTGGAGAAGGGAAAGGCTACCCACTTCAGTATTCTGGCCTGGAGAATTCCATGGACTGTACAGTCCATGGCATCTCAAACAGTGGGACACAACCGAGCGACTTTTACTTCACTTCATAATGTAATAGAAGAAGATGANTGGGTTCTAGCCCTAGGTTGGGAAGATCCCCTGGAGAAGGGAAAGGCTACCCACTTCAGTATTCTGGCCTGGAGAATTCCATGGACTGTACAGTCCATGGCATCTCAAACAGTGGGACACAACCGAGCGACTTTTACTTCACTTCATAATGTAATAGAAGAAGATGATCTAATTAGTCATACACTAGAAATCAGGAAAGAAAATATTCATGGGGAAGGAGACCATATTTACTCATTTACTTTTTCCTCAATCATTTCTCATTTGCTACCATGCCATGAATTTGAGCAGTGAAAGTGAAAGTTTTTCAATCGTGCCCAACTCTGCAATCTCATGAACTGTATAGTCCATGGAATTCTCCAGGCCAGAACACTGGAGTGGGTAGCCTTTCCCTTCTCCAGGGGATCGTCCCAACCCAGGGATCAAAAGCAGGTCTTCCTCATTGCAGGCGGATTCTTTACCAGCTAAGCCACAAGGTGTACATGTGAAATCTTGGAAAGTGTAGTTTATGTAGCATCAATAACAAAGATAGCAAAATAATCCTCTTGGTAGTAGTAGAACCAGCAGGGAGCATTACTAAATTCTTATATTTACAGTGTGACTCTAAACACTTAATCTATCTTAATTCATTTATTATTCATTTGGTGTTGTGTAGGCTTCCCAGGTGGCACTAGTGGTAAAGAACCTGCCTGCTACATGGGATTGACCCCTGGGTAAGGAAGATCCCCTGGAGGAGGAAACGGTAATCCACTTCAGTATTCTTGCCTGGAGAATCCTATGGACAGAGAGGAGCCTGGCAGGCTACAGTCCATTGAGTTGCAAAGAGTTGGACACGATAGAAGTGACTTAGAAGGCAGGCATGTGTTAGGTACTATTATTAGCTCCATTTTTGAATGATTTAACAGGGCTATGGATCTATATGGTGATTTGGTGATAACTGGAAAATGTGGAAGACAGTAAAAAGTAAAAAGAGTCACTCCATTTATACTTCACAATTTGTTCCTTTTTTTCACCTTGAAATAAGGTATACTTTACATTCAGTAAAATACACCCTTTTAAGTGCCTAGCTCTATAAGTTGTCACAATTCAGTTTCATTCAGTCGCTCAGTCGTGTCCGACTCTTTGCGACCCCATGAATCGCAGCACGCCAGGCCTCCCTGTCCATCACCAACTCCCAGAGTTCACTCAGACTCACGTCCATCGAATCAGTGATGCCATCCAGCCATCTCATCCTCGGTCATCCCCTTCTCCTCCTGCCCGCAATCCCTCCCAGCATCAGAGTCTTTTCCAATGAGTCAACCTTTCACATGAGGTGGCCAGAGTACTGGAGTTTCAGCTTTAGCATCATTCCTTCCAAAGAAATCCGAGGACTGATCTCCTTCAGAATGGATTGGTTGGATCTCCTTGCAGCCCAAGGGACTCTCAAGAGTCTTCTCCCACACCACAGTTCAAAAGCATCAATTCTTCAGCACTCAGCTTTCTTCACAGTCCAACTTTCACATCCATATATGACCACAGGAAAAACCATAGCCTTGACTAGACGGACCTTAGTCGGCAAAGTAATGTCTCTGCTTTTGAATATACTATCTAGGTTGGTCATAACTTTTCTTCCAAGGAGTAAGTGTCTTTTAATTTCATGGCTGCAGTCACCATCTGCAGTGATTTTGGAGCCC
>SJYX01009664.1:119380-138657 GCA_006410675.1 Oreotragus oreotragus | reverse complement strand
AGTGATTTTGGAGCCCCAAAAAATAAAGTCTGGTACTGTTTCCACTGTTTCCCCATCTATTTCCCATGAAGTGATGGGACCAGATGCCATGATCTTCGTTTTCTGAATGTTGAGCTTTAGGCCAACTTTTTCACTCTCTTCTTTCACACTTTCATCAAGAGGCTTTTTAGAGCCTCTTCACTTTCTGCCATAAGAGTGGTGTTATTGATGTTTCTCCCAGCAATCTTGATTCCAGCTTGTGCTTCCTAAAAGGCAGAGGAACCAGAGATCAAATTGCCAATATCTGCTGGTTCATGGAAAAAGGAAGAGAGTTCCAGAAAAACATCTATTTCTGCTTTATTTCCTATGCCAAAGCCTTTGACTGTGTGGATCACAATAAACTGTGGAAAATTCTGAAAGAGATGGGAATACCAGACCACCTGACCTGCCTCTTGAGAAATTTGTATACAGGTCAGGAAGCAACAGTTAGAACTGGACATGGAACAACAGACTTGTTCCAAATAGGAAAAGGAGTACATCAGAACAGTATATTGTCAACCTGCTTATTTAACTTATATGCAGAGTACATCATGAGAAATGCTGGGCTGGAAGAAGCACAAGCTGGAATCAAGATTGCCAGGAGAAACATCAATATATTCAATTATGTTTTTAATTTGCACGTGCCAAATAACTAATGAACATATTTTGGGAGGCTTATTTGCCATTTGGTGAGTTAACTATTCAAATTTTTTCAAGTTCTTTATATGTTCTTATATAACTCTTTTATCAGATATACAGTTTACAAATATTTTCTTTCAGGCTTATATTTTTAATCTGTTAAGAATGTTCTTTGTAGATCAGAGATTTAATTTTGATGAAGTCTAATTTATCAGTTTTTTTTCCTATGGATTTTACTTTTGACGTCATAGCTAAGAAATCTTTGCCTGCCCCACATAAAAGCTCTAGAAGTTTATGGTTCTAGCTTTTGTATTTAGGCCTATGACTGAATTTAAGTTAATTTTTGCACATTGTATGGACTGAGGTAAATATAGGGGAAATATGGATATCCATTAATTCCTATACCTTTGTCATAAAAAGCTATTTTGTCTCCACTGATTTGCTATTATTGAACTCTCTATCCTTTACCAATACCACACTTGATTACTTTAGCTTTATAAATAATAAGCTTATGAAAATGAAAGTGAAGTCACTCAGTCATGTCCGACTCTTTGTGATCCCATGGACTGTAGCCTACCATGCTTCTCTGTCCATGGGATTTTCCAGGCAAGATTACTAGAGTGGGTTGCCATTTCCTTCTCCAGAGAATCCTTCTGACCCAGGAATCGAACCTGGGTCTACCCACATTGTAGGCAGACACTTTACTGTCTGAGCTGCTGCTGCTGCTAAGTCACTTCAGTCATGTCCGACTCTGTGTGACCCCATAGACGGCAGCCCACCAGGGATTCTCCAGGCAAGAACACTGGAGTGGGTTGCCATTTCCTTCTCCAATGCATGAAAGTGAAAAGTGAAAGTGAAGTCACTCAGTCGTGTCTGACTCTTCACGACCCCATGGGCTGCAGCCCACCAGGCCCCTCTGTCCATGGGATTCTCCAGGCAAGAGTACTGGAGTGGGGTGCCATCGCCTTCTCTGAGCTACCAGGGAACTAATAATAAGCTTATAGTGAGTAATATTATCCCTTCAATGATTTTCAATTTTTTCTTTTGTTCCTTTAGTTCTTTTATCTCTTCATTGTAAATTTTACCATAAACTTGTTTAGTTCTGCAAAAAAAAAAAATTGTTTTTAATCAGAATTGCATTGAATCTATAGATTTGTTAGGGAGAATTGACATCTTAACAATATTCAGTCTTCCAATCCATGGACTCGGTATATCTCTCCATTTATTTACATCACCACTGATTTATTTCATCAGGGTTTTGTGGTTTTCAGTGTAGAAATAGGGTGTATACTTTTTAAAATTTTATATCTAAGTATCTAAGTATTTCATGGGTTTGGTATTACTTTAAATTGTTATTTTTAATATCTTACTTTCAAATTGTTATTTGTTGGATTGTTGAAAAAGCAAGAGAGTTCCAGAAAAACATCTATTTCTGCTTTATTGCCTACACCAAAGCCTTTGACTATGTGGATCACAACAAACTGTGGAAAATTCTGAAAGAGATGGGAATACCAGATCACCTGATCTACCTCTTGAGAAATTTGTATGCAGTTCAAGAAGCAACAGTTAGAACTGGACATGGAACAACAGACTGGTTCCAAATCGGGAAAGGAGTACGTCAAGGCTATACATTATTACCCTGCTTATTTTAACTTATATGCAGAATACATCATGAGAAACACTGGGCTGGCTGAAGCACAAGCTGGAATCAAGATTGCTGGGAGAAATATCAATAACCTCTGATATGCAGATGATACCATCCTTATGGCAGAAAGTGAAGAACTAAAGAGCCTCTTGATGAAAGTGAAAAAGGAGAGTGAAAAAGTTGGCTTAATAGCTCAACATTCAGAAAACTAAGATCATGGCATCTGGTTCCATCACTTCATGGTAAATAGATGGGAAACAATGGAAACAGTGACTGACTTTATTCTGGGGGGCTCCAAAGTCACTGCAGATGGTAACTGCAGCCGTGAAATTAAAAGACGCTTGTTCCTTGGAAGAAAAGTTATAACCAACCTGGACATCATATTAAAGAGCAGAGACATTACTTTGCCAAAAAAGGTCCATCTAGTCATAGCTATGGTTTTTCCAGTAGTCATGTATGGATGTAAGAGTTGGACTATAAAGAAAGCTGAGTGCCAAAGAACTGATGCTTTTGAACTGTGGTACTGGAGAAGACCTAGAGAGTCCCTTGGACTGCAAGGATATCCAACCATCCATCCTAAAGGAAATAAGTCCTGAATATTCACTGGAAGGGCTGATGCTGAAGCTGAAAATCCAATACTTCGGTCACCTGATTTGAAGAACTGACACATTTGAAAAGACCCTGCTACTGGGAGAGATTGAGAGCGGGAGGAGAAAGGGATGACAGAGGATGAGATGGTTGAGTGGCATCACCAACTCAATGCACATGAGTTTGAGTAAACTCTGGGAGTAGGTGATGGACAGGGAGGCCTATCATGCTGCAGTCCATGGGGTTACAGAGAGTTGGACACGATCATGGAAAAAGCAAGAGAGTTCCAGAAAAACATCTATTTCTGCTTTATTGACTATGCCAAAGCCTCTGACTGTGTGGATCACAATAAACTGTGGAAAATTCTGAAACAGATGGGAATACCAGATCACCTGACCTGCCTCTTGAGAAATCTGTATGCAGGTCAAGAAGCAGCAGTTAGAACTGGACATGGAACAACAGACTGGTTCCAAATAGGAAAAGGAGTACGTCAAGGCTATACATTGTTACCCTGCTTATTTAACTTATATGCAGAATACATCATGAGAAACACTGGGCTGGCTGAAGCACAAGCTGGAATCAAGATTGCTGGGAGAAATATCAATAACCTCTGATATGCAGATGATACCATCCTTATGGCAGAAAGTGAAGAACTAAAGAGCCTCTTGATGAAAGTGAAAAAGGAGAGTGAAAAAGTTGGCTTAATAGCTCAACATTCAGAAAACTAAGATCATGGCATCTGGTTCCATCACTTCATGGTAAATAGATGGGAAACAATGGAAACAGTGACTGACTTTATTCTGGGGGGCTCCAAAATCACTGCAGATGGTAACTGCAGCCGTGAAATTAAAAGACGCTTGTTCCTTGGAAGAAAAGTTATAACCAACCTGGACATCATATTAAAGAGCAGAGACATTACTTTGCCAAAAAAGGTCCATCTAGTCATAGCTATGGTTTTTCCAGTAGTCATGTATGGATGTAAGAGTTGGACTATAAAGAAAGCTGAGTGCCAAAGAACTGATGCTTTTGAACTGTGGTACTGGAGAAGACCTAGAGAGTCCCTTGGACTGCAAGGATATCCAACCATCCATCCTAAAGGAAATAAGTCCTGAATATTCACTGGAAGGGCTGATGCTGAAGCTGAAAATCCAATACTTCGGTCACCTGATTTGAAGAACTGACACATTTGAAAAGACCCTGCTACTGGGAGAGATTGAGAGCGGGAGGAGAAAGGGATGACAGAGGATGAGATGGTTGAGTGGCATCACCAACTCAATGCACATGAGTTTGAGTAAACTCTGGGAGTAGGTGATGGACAGGGAGGCCTATCATGCTGCAGTCCATGGGGTTACAGAGAGTTGGACACGATCATGGAAAAAGCAAGAGAGTTCCAGAAAAACATCTATTTCTGCTTTATTGACTATGCCAAAGCCTCTGACTGTGTGGATCACAATAAACTGTGGAAAATTCTGAAACAGATGGGAATACCAGATCACCTGACCTGCCTCTTGAGAAATCTGTATGCAGGTCAAGAAGCAGCAGTTAGAACTGGACATGGAACAACAGACTGGTTCCAAATAGGAAAAGGAGTACGTCAAGGCTGTATATTGTCACCCTGCTTATTTAACTTATATGCAGAGTACATCATGAGAAACGCTGGGCTGGAAGAAGCACAAGCTGGAATCAAGATTGCCGGGAGAAATATCAATAACCTCAGATATGCAGATGACACCACCCTTATGGCAGAAAGTGAAGAGGAACTAAAAAGCCTCTTGATGAAAGTGAAAGAGGAGAGTGAAAAAGTTGGCTTAAAGCTCAACATTCAGAAAACGAAGATCATGGCATCCGGTCCCATCACTTCATGGGAAATAGATGGGGAAACAGTGGAAACAGTGTCAGACTTTATTTTTTGGGGCTCCAAAATCACTGCAGATGGTGATTGCAGCCATGAAATTAAAAGACGCTTACTCCTTGGAAGAAAAGTTATGACCAACCTAGATAGCATATTCAAAAGCAGAGACATTACTTTGCCGACTAAGGTCCGTCTAGTCAAGGCTATGGGTTTTCCTGTGGTCATGTATGGATGTGAGAGTTGGACTGTGAAGAAGGCTGAGCACCGAAGAATTGATGCTTTTGAACTGTGGTGTTGGAGAAGACTCTTGAGAGTCCCTTGAACTGCAAGGAGATCCAACCAGTCCATTCTGAAGGAGATCAGCCCTAGGTTTTCTTTGGAAGGAATGATGCTGAAGCTGAAACTCCAGTACTCTGGCCACCTCATGCGAAGGGTTGACTCATTGGAGAAGACTCTGATGCTGGGAGGGATTGGGGGCAGGAGGAGA
Organism: Oreotragus oreotragus; assembly: GCA_006410675.1. Lineage (NCBI taxonomy): Eukaryota > Metazoa > Chordata > Mammalia > Artiodactyla > Bovidae > Oreotragus > Oreotragus oreotragus. The sequence continues at coordinate 133,428 of SJYX01009664.1, read as the reverse complement.
AGGGGACAACCAAGGATGAGATGGCTGGATGGCATCACTGATTTGATGGATGTGAGTCTGAGTGAACTCTGGGAATTGGTGATGGACAAGGAGGCCTGGCGTGCTGCCATTCATGCGGTCGCTAAGTCAGACACAACTGAGTGACTGAACTGAACTGAACTGAGCAACTGAACTGATTTGTAATATATAAATATACAAATGATTTTGTAATGTGACCTTATATTTTGCAACTTTGTTGAATTTACTTATTAATTCAAGTAGCCTTTTGTATGGGGCTTCCCAGGCAGCGCTAGTGGTAAAGAGCCCACCTGCCAATGCAGGAGACAAAAGACACTGGTTCAATCCCTGGATCAGGAAGATCTCCTGGAGGAGGGCACGGGAACCCACTCCAGTATTCTTGTCTGGAGAATCCCATGGACAGAGGATCCTGATGGTCCATAGTGTTGCAAAAATCAGACACAAGTGAAGTGACTTAGCACACATGCGCAGCCTTTTATACTCTTTGGGATTTTCTACATGGATAATAATCCATCTAGAAATAGAGATAACTTCCTTTCTTCCATTCTAATATGTATTCATGTTATTTATTTACATATTTATTTTCTTATGTACTTATTTACTTCTTTATTTTTGCCTTATTGTACTGGTGGGAACTCCAGTACAATGTTAAGTAGGAATGGTGAGAGAGGATATCGCTGCCTTGTTTACAACTTCAGGAGAGAATATTCAACCTTTCCTCATTAGGTTAAGGTGTTGTTATATGTAGGTATTTTGTAGATGCCCTTTATTAGGCTAAGGAAGTTCCCTTCTTTTCCTAATTTGCTGAGTTCATGAATTGGTGTTGAATTTTGTTAAATGCTTTTTCTGAATGTATTGAGATGATTATAAGGATTTTTTTCTTTCATCTCTTGATATGGAGGATTCCATTGATTTATGTTGAATTCTGAACCAGCCTTGCAATGCTAAGATAAACAACTCTTAGTTATGATGTATTATCCTTTTGTGTATTGCTGGACTCATTTGGCTAGTGGGTTCTTGGAATTATCAATCTGGCATTTTATTTTCTTGTAATATTTTTATTTCGTTTTTGTATCTGGTAATGCTTTTTCACATGAGTTGCTCAGCTGTTTAGAATTGTGGGGCTGATGAACATTGGGGGAGGTGCTCAGCTTTAAGTTGAAAACCAAGGGTGCACAGAACTTTGGGAGGAGTCAAGGAAGCCCAGCACAGGTGATACCAGCCTTGAGTTCTCACTGAGCTTTAGAAACTTTAGAATCTTCATTGCCTTGGGGAACCTTACATGAGTCCCACAGGATCCTGTTGGCTCTTGAGCCCCAGATACGGAACCCAGAACACATGGGCTCAGACGTCAAATCTCCAGTCCTCTTTTCCCGATGACTTCAAGAATGTTTTTGACCAGAAAGCTGGTGACCTTACCAGAAAACCCAAGCTCTTGGTGGGTAGGAAAATGTTCGCCAAGGTGAACATGGTTTCCCAGCCACATCACTTCTTTCATTTCAAAGGTATTTTACTTGGATTTCTGAGTTGAAATGTTGTCTACTAAGGAGTTTCAGGAGGGCTTGTGTAAGGGACTGATAATATTGCATTCCTCTAGACAAAAGCGGGGAAGGCAATGGCACCCCACCCCAGTACTCTTGCCTGGAAAATCCAATGGACGGAGTAGCCTGGTGGGCTGCAGTCCATGGGGTCGCTAACAGTCAGACAGACTGAGCGACTTCACTTTCACTTTTCTCTTTCATGCATTGGAGAAGGAAATGGCAACCCACTCCAGTATTCTTGCCTGGAGAATCCCAGGGATGGGGGAGCCTGGTGGGATGCCGTCTATGGGGTCACACAGAGTCGGGCACAACTGAAGTGACTTAGCAGCAGCAGCAGCTAGACAAAACAAGTTATCTAGATCATTTTTATCATATTGGAATCCATCTTTTAGGAAGCTTTTACTAGAAACTTGTTTCCATTTCTTGATTTTCTTTTTAATAATCATCTTTTTGTCTGAATCACAGAGTTTAAAAAAAAAAAAGAAACAGTTTTATCCAGAAACCTGTGCAGAAAGATGGGCTTCTGAGTTTTATGGTAGCCTCTTTGCTGGACAGTGTTTATGAGTAAGGACTAATTTTATTGTTTCTGGGTCTGACAGCAGTTCTGGGACCAGCAAGGAGTTCTTTGTCCATATTACTCCCTGGTAGGATTTGGCTCTGCTTGCCAGGTGGGGTCGTCTGGAGGACTTTAAGGGTGAAATATTACTGATTCCCACAGAAGACATTTGGCAGATGCTGACAAGGGTGTTAGAAATTTTACCTTGCCTTGAAACATTCTGTTAAATAAAGGAGTTTTGGGGGTCATTAATTGTACAATTGCTAGAATGAAAATGATTTATGTGGTGATATTGGGACTGAATTCTTGGTTTGGGGGTCTGCTTTTCAAGTGGGTGAGTTCAAGTGGAAAAACAATGAGCTTCATTCTAGGAAATACAATACAGAAGCTTCTTTGAAAGGGAGTTCTGGTTTAATTGCCAAAATGAAACACAGGAGAGCATTGCCAGAATCTCACAGGTGTTTGATTTGCTTGTTGTGACTTTTGAAATCCTGACTGGTAAGTATCTGGTCAGAAAGTACATTTGCAAGCTTTCTAAAAAGGGAGATATATAAATAAATATGAGTTGAGCAGAGTTCCCCCCTATATTATGTAAGAATTTTTATATGAAATTGAAAGTTACTCAGTTGTGTCTGAGTCTTTGTGACCCCATAGACTAGCCTGCCAGGCTCCTCTGACTACAGAATTCTCCAGGCAAGAATACTGGAGTTGGTTGCTGTTTCCTTCTCCAGGGGATATTTCCAGCCCAGAGATTGAACCCAGGTCTCTCCCATTGCTGGCAGATTCTTTATCATCTGAGCTACTAGAGAAGCCCATTAAATGTTTGGGATTCACCACCAGTGAAGATTTCTGGGTGTGGAGTTTTCTTTGTGTGAAGATTTTAACTACAAATTCAATTTTCATAACAGATACGGAAGTACTCAAAGTTTCTATTTATTCTGAAGTGAGTTTCAGCAGTTTGCATCTTTTAAGAAACTTGTTCATTTCATCTAAGTTATTGAATTTATAACATAAAAGTTCTTGTGATCTTTCATTAACCATAAAGAGTCTGTAGTGATGTGCCATATTTCATCTCTAATATGAGTAATTTGCATCTTTATTTCCTTCTTGATTCAGTTCAGTTCAGTTGCTCAGTCGTGTCTGACTCTTTGCGACCCCATGAATCGCAGCACGCCAGGCCTCCCTGTCCATCACCAACTCCCGGAGTTCACTCAGATTCACGTCCATCGAGTCCGTGATGCCATCCAGCCATCTCATCCTCGGTCGTCCCCTTCTCCTCTGCCCCNCTGCATACAGATTTCTCAAGAGGCAGGTCAGGTGGTCTGGTATTCCCATCTCTCTCAGAATTTTCCACAGTTTATTGTGATCCACACAGTCAAAGACTTTGGCATAGTCAATAAAGCAGAAATAGATGTTTTTCTGGAACTCTCTTGCTTTTCCAATGAACCAGCAGATGTTGGCAATTTGATCTGTTTCCTCTCCCTTTTCTAAAAACAGCTTGGACATCAGGAAGTTCTCAGTTCACGTACTGCTGAAGCCTGGCTTGGAGAATTTTGAGCATTACTTTACTAGCATGTGAGATGAGTGTAATTGTGCGGTAGTTTGAGCCTTCTTGATTAGTCTGGTAGAAATTCATCAATTTTATTGATCCTTTCAAAGAAATATCTTTAGATTTCATTGATTATAGCTATTGTTTTTCTATTCTTCATTTCATTGATTTTACTCTTTGTATCATCCTTCTACTTCCTTTACGTTTTATTTGCTGCTTTTTTCCATAATTTCTTACGTTGGGAACCTTTAGATCAGGGGTTGACAAACTACAGTTTCCAGGCCAAATCTGGTCTGCTGCCTGCTTTGTAAATTAGCTTTACTGGAACACAGCCATGCTCATTTATTTATGTTTTCTATTGCTGCTTGTGTGCTACCATGGCAGAATTGAAGTGTTGAGACAGAGACCATATGGCCCACAAAGACCTAAGTATTTACTCTTTGACACTTTATAAGGCTGTTACTACTGCTTCAGATAACTGACTTGAGATATTTCTTTTTTAATATAAATATTTTACTACTGTATATTTCTCTTCAGCAGTGCTTTATCTGCATCTCACAAATTTTTGTATGTTGTGTTTTCATTTTCTTTCAATCCAAAATATTTTTTAATTCTCCATGTCACTTTCTCTTTGACATGTGTTATTTAGAAATCTGTTGAACAATGTCCATATATCTGGGAATGTTCCAAATATCTTTCTGTTACTGATTCTTCTAGATTGACTCTATTATGTCCTGAGAATATATTTTGTATGATTATTCGGTGAATCTTCCCTGTGCACTTGAAAAAAAAGTACTATTAAAAAGTTCTTTTTTAATAGTGTTCTATTAAAGTTGATTGGATCAGTTGGTTGATAGTGTTATTCAGCTTTTCTATATCCTCACTGATTTTGTCAGTTACTTAAAGAGGAGTGCTGAAGGAACCAGCTACAGTTGTATGGATTTATTTCTCCTTTCAATTTTATTAGCTTTTTTTGCCCAACCAGAGACTGAACTCAACTGGTTCCCTCAGCAGCGAAACAGTCCTATCCACTGGACAACCAGGGAACTCCTGATATGCTAAATATTTTAATTAACCATGGTCTGCTTTCAAAAAGTATTATACAACTTCACTTGAAGTATCACAGTTTGCTTCTTACCAAGTTACAACAGCTCTCAAGAAAAGTTATAATCTAAAATATTTTTCTCCGGGTTCATTACTCTGTTGATAAGAACACTTCATAATTCTTCCATGCTTATTTTATCATCAAAATGTTTATAGTAAAACATATATAAGTGCAATCAAAATGATAGGGAAATAAAAGGTAATTGTTGTTAGTAATGTTCATAATACCAACAACATGAAAGTTCATATGGGTCTTCCCTAGTGGCTCAGAGGTAAAGAATCTACCTGTCATGCAGGAGATCCAGGTTCAAATAATCTCAAATTTCACCAACATGATGCACAAAAAAGAAAACTAATTGCTTGCCTTTTGTTTTCAGATATTGCAGCTGTAGAAGAATGGTTAGTAAGAATCACTTTACAGTATGGATTAAATATTTATACCACTGAAGGAACACTACTGGATACTGTTCGAGGTAAATGCTAGGAGATAAAAGTAAAGCAAAAGTTGTATTATTCTTTCAACAAATTTTGTAAACTATAATATGCTGTACTCTGCTAAGTGCTAGAGATAGTTAAGAAATAATCATGACTCTTCAAGGGCTCACAATCTGATGAGGCAAAGATTTAAACATGCATGGGTAATTTTTAATAAAGGTATGCAAAGTGTGGTTGCCACGCCCTCCTCCAGGGGATCTTCCCAACTCAGGCATTGAACCCACATCTGCTGCGTTGCAGGCAGATATTTTACCATCTAAGCCAACAGGGAAGCCCAAGAATACTGGAATGGGTAGTTTATCTCCTCTCCAGGGTATCTTCCCGATCCAAGAATCAAACTGGGGTCTCATGCATTGCAGGCAGATTCTTTACCATCTGAGCTACCAGGGAAGCCAATCCCAAAGAAGGGCAATGCCAAAGAATGTTCAAACTGCCACACAATTGTATTCGTTTCACGTGCTAGCAAAGTAACGCTCAAAATCCTTCAAGCTAGACTTCAACAGTATGTGAACTGAGAAGTTCCAGATGTACAAGCTGGATTTAGAAAAGGCAGAGGAACCAGAGGTCAAATTGCCAACATCTTTTGGATCATAGAAAAAGCTAGAGAATTTCAGAAAAACATCTATTCTGCTTCACTGATTCTGCTAAAGCTTTTGACTGTGTAGATTGTGACAAACTGTGGAAAATTCTTCAAGAGATGAGAATACCAGACCACCTTATCTGCCTCCTGAAAAAATCTGTATGCAGGTCAAGAAGCAACAGTTAGAACCAGACATGGAACAACAGACTGGGTCCAAATTGGGAAAAGAGTGTGGCAAGGCTGTATATTGCCACCCTGCTTATTTAACTTACATGCAGAGTACATCATGAGAAATGCCAGGCTGGATGAATCACAAACTAGAATCAAGATTTCCAGGAGAAATATCAATAACCTCAGATACACAGATGACACCACCCTTAGGGCAGAAAGCAAAGAGGAATTAAAGAGCTTTTTGATGAAGGTGGAAGAGAAGAGTGAAAAAGCTGGCTTAAAACTCAATGTTGAAAAAAATGAAGATCATGGCACCCGGTCCCATCACTTGATGGCAAATAGATGGGGAAAGAGTGGAAACACTGGCTGACCTTATTTTTTGGTGCTCCAAAATCACTGCAGATGGTTACTGCAGCCATGAAATTAAAAGACGCTTGCTCCTTGGAAGAAAAGCAATGACAAACCTAGACGGTGTTATTAAAAAGCAGAGACATTACTTTGTCAACAAAGTCCATCTAGTCAAAGCTATGGTTTTTCCAGTAGTCACTTATGGATGTGAGATCTGGACAATAAGAAAGGCTGAGCACTGAAGCATCGATCCCTTTGAACTGTGGTGCTGGAGCAGACTCTTGAGGGTCCCTTGGACAGGAAGGAGATCAAATCAGTAAATCCTAAAGGAAATCAACCCTGAGTATACATTGGAAGGACTGATGCTAAAGCTCCAATACTTTGGCCACCTGAGGTGAAGGGCTGACTCATTGGAAAAGACCCTAATGCTGGGGAAGATTGAAGGCAGGAGAAGGGGACAACAGAGGATGAGCTGGCTGGATGACGTCACTGACTCGATGCACTTGAGTTTGAGCAAGCTCTGGGAGTAGGTAGTGGACAGAGAAGCCATCACCTAGTCACTGCAGAAGAAGTACACTGCAGTCCACGGGGTCGCCAAGAGTTGGACACAACTGAGCCACTGAACAGCAACAAATGGTGGTATAGAAATATGGAGTTACATTTTCTCTATAGCCATATTGGGGGTCATCATAAACAGTGGCTTTATAAAGTTAGTTTTTGCATCTTCTGTAGAGATATTATAGAAGGTAGTATTTATTGGATCATACTCTATGAGAACCATCAAGCAAAAGGTTTTGTTCAGTGTTAGTAAGAACACTTGTATTTTTTCATTAAAAAATTGTTTGTTTTAAGTTTATGAACGCTGAGGAATATAACTGATTAGGTTTTTCTTTTTCACTTGTCCGATTGATTGCCCAATTTTTTTGCACCACCTATAGTGCATTTTAGTCATGTATGGATGTGAGATTTGGACTATAAAGAAAGCTGAGCACTGAAGAATTGATGCTTTTGAATTGTGGTATTGGAGAGACACTTGAGATTCCCTTGGACTGCAAGGAGATCCAACCAGTCAATCCTAAAAGAAATCAGTCCTGAATATTCATTGGAAGGACTGAAGCTGAAGCTGAAACTGCAATACTTTGGCCACCTGATGCAAAGAACCGACTCACTGGAAAAGACACTGATGCTGGGAAAGATTGAAGTCAGGAGGAGAAGGGGATGACAGAGGATGAGATGGTTGGATGGCATCACTGACGCAATGGACATGAGTTTGAGTAGGTTCCAGGAGTTGGTGATGGACAGGGAGGCCTGGCGTGCTGCAGTCCAGGGGGTCGCAAAGAGTTGGACATGACTGAGGGAATGAACTGAACTGATAGTGCTATGTTGTTCAGTCACTAAGTTGTGTCTGACTCTTTGTCAAGGAAAAAACCTCAGTCCTGGATTTTGCATTCATCCTCATTTTCCTCACCCTCCCTTTTCATGTTGTTCTTTTGCTCCCACCTTGATACAGTGCTATGTAGAATGCAGAGTGACAGTGAAAGTGTTAGTTGCTTAATTATGTCTCTTTGTGACCCTGTGGACTTTTTGTAGCCCACCAGGCTCTTCTGTCCATGGAATTTTCCAGGCAAGAATACTGGAGTGGGTTGCTATTTCCTTCTCCAGGGGATCTTCTTGACCCAGAAATTGAACCCAGGTCTCCTGCATTGTAGGCAGATTCTTTACCCTCTGAGCCACCAGGGAAGCCCAGAGTAAAAACAAATAAATATTTCATCTTATGGAAAGAGTCACCTGAGTAGCTTTAAGAAAAGTAATGACGATTCAGGACCAAGATACAGCAGGAAGACCCTGAGCTCACCTCCTCCCATAGGCACACCAAAATTACAACTATTTACAGAGTAACTATCTATGGAGTGAACAGAAGACTAGCAGAAAAGATTCCCCACAAGAAAACGTTTAGAGAAGGAACCACAAGAAGATGAGTAGGAGCAGGGGTAGAGTCACTATAGAGCCAAAACCAACACCACCATGTAGGCAGCCCACAAGTGGGAGGTAATCACAACTGCAGAGGTCCTCCCTAAGGAGCAAGGGGTCCAAGCCCCGCCTGGGGTTCCCTAGACCGATGTACAGGGAAGAGGAGCTCCCAGAACATCTGGCTTTGAAGCCCAGTGCAGCTTGTGTGTGGGAGAGCCAGAGAACTGTAGGAGACAGAGGCTCTGCTCTTAAAGAACACACACTGAATCTCACACGCTCCCAGTCCCAGCGCAGAGGCAGTGACTGGAAAAGAACCTCGGTCAGACCTACTTAAGATATCACCAGACTTAACAGATTGTCGACTGTAAATAATCATGTATGAGCAAAGTGGTAATAAATACATACCTATCAATAATTTTACTCTAAATGGACTAAATACTCCAATCAAAAGACCGTGGCTGAATGGATTTAAAAAAAAAAGCACAAGAATTAACATTGCCAAAATGACCATACCACCCAAAGCAATTTACAGATTCCGTGCAATCACTGTCAAAATACCAATGGCATTCTTCACAGAACTAGAACAAATCATTTAGAAATTTGTAGGGAAACACAGAAGACCCTAAATAGCCAAAACAATCTTGAGAAAGAAGAGCAAAGCTAAAGGTATAATGCTCTTTGATTTTAAATTGTACTACAAAGCTATAGTAACTAAAACTGTGGTACTGGCACAAAAATCAGACACATAGATCAGTGGAGTGGAAGAGAGCCCAAAGATGAACCCACACTTATTAATGAATCTGTGACAAAGGAGGCAAGAAGTACAGTGCAGGGAAAGAAAACTTCAGTACTTAGTTTTGGGAAAACTGGAAAGCTACAGGCAGAAGAATCAAACTGGACTACTTTCTCACACCATATTCAAAAGTAATTCACCCGTGGCAGATTCATGTTGATGTATGGCAAAACCAATATGATATTGCAAAGTAATTAGCCTCCAATTAAAATAAATTTAAAAAAAGGCAAAAGTAATTCAAAAATGACTTAAATGTGAGATCTGAAACTATAAAACTCCTAGAGGAAAATGGAGGCAGTACACTCTTGGGTATCAGCTTACAGCAATATTTATTTTGATAAATAAAAGATTTTGATCTTTCTCTTCACACAAAGGAAACAAACAACAAATGGGGCTTCATCAAACTAAAAGGCTTTTGCAGGGTCAAGGAAATTATCAACAAAACAGAAAGGCCACCTACTGAGTGGGAAAGGATATATGCAAACAATATATCAGATAAGAGGCTAACATCCAAAATATACAAAGAACCCACATAAAAACAACCTTATTTTTTAAATGGGCAGAAGAACTAACTAGACATTTTTCCATTGAAGACATGCAGACGGCTGACAGGCACTTGAAAAGATGCTCTGCATCACTAATCATCAGTTCAGTTCAGTTCAATTCAGTTCAGTCGCTCAGTCGTGTCCGACTCTTTATGACCCCATGAATTGCAGCACGCCAGGCCTCCCTGTTCACCATCTCCCGGAGTTCACTCAGATTCACATCCATCGAGTCTGTGATGCCATCCAGCCATCTCATCCTCGGTCATCCCCTTCTCCTCCTGCCCTTCATCCCTCCCAGCATCAGAGTCTTTTCCAATGAGTCAACTCTTCTCATGAGGTGGCCAAAGTACTGGAGTTTCAGCTTTAGCATCAGTCCTTCCAAAGAAATCCCAGGGTTGATCTCCTTCAGAATGGACTGGTTGGATCTCCTTGCAGCCCAAGGGACTCTCAAGAGTCTTCTCCAACACCACAGTTCAGAAGCATCAATTCTTCTGCACTCAGCCTTCTTCACAGTCCAACTCTCACATCCATACATGACCACAGGAAAAACCATAGCCTTGACTAATGCAAATCAAAAGCACAATGAGCTACTACCTCACCTGTCAGAATGCCTGTTATCAAAAAGTCAACAAATAACAAGTGTTGGTGAGGATATAGAGAAAAGTACTTTTGCACACTGTCGGTGGGAATGTAAACTGATGCAGCCACTGTGGAAAATTAAAAGTTCTTAAAGTTTCAAGTTACAAAAAGGAGATTCATCTGTTTGAGGAACTGAGAGGAAGTTAGTGTTGTGGGAGCACAGTAAATAACAGAGTGGTGTGTAATGAGTTTAGACAGATGGGCAGAGGTCCCGGTAAAGTGTGGATTTTATTCTAATCATAATGAAAAGCCACTGAAGTGTTTTAAACAGGAGAATGATACTGATTTATTCTTTTTAAAAATATCACTTTGGCTGCCATGTAGAGAACTGATTCTTGAGGGCAGATGACAAGAATGGGGGAGCTTCCCTGGTGGCTCAGAGGTTAAAGCGTCTGCCTGCAATGTGGGAGACCTGGGTTCGATCCCTGGGTTGGGAAGATTCTCCTGGAGAAGGAAATGGCAACCCACTCCAGTATTCTTGCCTGGAGAATGAAGGAAATTGGTGGGCAGCTGTTGCCACTTTCCACACAGAAGATGGTCTGGAGTACTTGGGATGAGCAGTGGAGACAGTGAGAAGTCACAGTGTTCAGGATACAGTTTGAAAGTAGAGCTGATATGACCTCCAGGTGGAATGGGAATGAAGGAAACAGATATTAAGGATGAATCCTAGATTTCTTACTTGAGCAATCAAGTAGATTACAGTATCATTTACTGAGATGCTGAAGACATAGGGAGAAAACACTGGGAAGTAGCAGTAAGTATTAAGGTTAGAGTTACAGCTGGGAATCTTTATTCATTACTAAATTCAGAAGAGATGTTGAAAAATATTATCTTTACTTCCTAATCTTTGATTCACAGCCCAGACCACTTCACTAAAATTGCTGTTAATCACAATCACTAGTCACCTTCACATCAGTCACTTTTCTCCTTTATAGCTTCTCACCAGTCAAGACTTTTAATTACTCCTTCATTCCTAAAGTACTTAAAATACAGCACTTCAGTAAAGAGGCATTTTCAAGTCAATGGAGTCATGTTCCAGATGCAAGTTCAAATCTTCCTGCCCTCTGAGATATGGTCATTAATTGTCTATACACACATGCTACAACCTGGAAAGTCAGCCACCCTGCCTCAGATTTCTTTGAATTTCAGAATGAATTAATCTGGTTATAAACTGTGTCTCTTTTCCTTCTTGGCCGTATCTGTGCTACACTATGTCAGCCTAGATGGAAACTTAGTTTCTTTTCTTACTTTGCCCAAACTGCAGTATATAGTAAGTATATACTAAGTTTTTGGTTTTATAGCAGACTTTATTGAAAATTTGAGGAGATTCCTGTTGCAGAAATGTAAACAGCTATGGAGTGACTGTATCTCTCTAAAAGTCCTTTGACTATTTTTGAAATTCAGACAGCAGTACTCTGTCAAACTGTCCTGGCTTACTTTTTATATTCTCTGTTCTCATTTTTGTTGTTGTTGTTGTTGTTGTTTTTCCAGAAAAATAAATTCTCTCATTTCTCATGCTTTAAACTTTGACTTTGTCCAGCTCCAACCCTTTGTATATCTAAGAATAGATTGCTGGGTTGAGGGGTTGGAAATGTCTTGCCTCTGACTGGTTTTTCCTGTTAGTCTCTCCCTGACTCCTTGGTATCTTCCAGAAATCCCTCCAAGTGTCTTGGCCACTGATGACAACTTTCCCCATTCTCTGTTGCTGTTCCAGATTTATTCTTATTTATCTATATCTCCTGCTGTCTCTATGGGATTGGGAAAGTGAATAGAAAGGAAATATGGGGCCTCTCAAAGCAGACGTTATTCTCTAAGTTATAAATGTGCAAACCCTATGATCCAGCAATGCAATTTCTAGGGATAGATCCTGTGGCCAAATGTATTTCCTAAAGATGTTCAAAACAGTATTTCCCACATGACATGCTCTTCTGCTGTATGACCTTGCCAGGCCCCCTTCAAGGAAATTAACCTTCATTCCTCATACTTTGGAAAATAAGAATCAACCTATTTTTAACTGATGAAAAATGAGGTGATACACCTATTTTTTTAAACAATGGAATAGTTCCTTTACATAATTTCTTTAAAATCCTTAAAAGAAAGAAATAATGAATTATTTAAGAAATGCAAATCAAAACTACAATAAGGTAACTTCTCATTGGTCAGAATGGTGTAGAGAGAATTCAAATCACTCAATCATGTCCAACTCTTTGTGACCCCATGGACTGCAGCCTACCAGGCTCCTCTGTCCNAGAAATAATGAATTATTTAAGAAATGCAAATCAAAACTACAATAAGGTAACTTCTCATTGGTCAGAATGGTGTAGAGAGAATTCAAATCACTCAATCATGTCCAACTCTTTGTGACCCCATGGACTGCAGCCTACCAGGCTCCTCTGTCCATGGAATTCTCCAGGCAAGACTACTGTAGTGGGTAGCCATTCCCTTCTCCAGGGGATCTTCCTGACCCAGGGATCGAACTCAGGTCTCCCAAATTGTAGGCAGATTCTTCACCATCTGAGCCACCAGGCAAGCCCCATTGGTCAGAATGGCCATCATTAAAAAGTCTACAGGGACTTCCCTGGTGGTCCAGTGGCTAAGACCCACGCCCCCAGTGCAGGGGGCCCAGGTTCAGTCCCTGGTCAGGAAACTAGATTCCTCATGCCACAACAAAAATCAAAGATTAAGACCTAGCACAACCAAATAAATAAATATATTTCTTTAAGTCTACATATAATAAATGCTGGAGAGAATGTGGAGAAAAGGGAACCTTCCTACACAGTTGGTGGAAAACAGTATAGAGGTTCCTCAGAAAACTAACAATAGAATTGCCAGTTATTAGCAATCCCACTCCTGGGCATGAATCCAGACAAAACTACAATTCAAAAAGACATATGCACTCCTATGTTCATAGCAGCACTATTTACAATAGCCAAGACATGGAAACAACTTAAATGTCCATCAACAGATAAATGGATAAAGAAGACACAGTACTAATATACAATGGAATATTCAGTTCAGGACAGTTCAGTCACTCAGTCGAGTCCGACTCTTTGCGACCCCATGAACTGCAGCATGCCAGGCCTCCCTGTCCATCACCAACTCCCAGAATTTACCCAAACTCATGTGCATTGAGTCGGTGATGCCATCCAACCATCTCATCCTCTGTCATTCCCTTATCCTCCTGCCCTCAATCTTTCCCAACATCAGAGTCTTTTCAAATGAGTCAGCTCTTCACATCAGGTGGCCAAAATATTGGAGCTTCAGCTTCAATATCAGTCCTTCCAATGAACACCCAGGACTGATCTCCTTTAGGATGGACTGGTTGGATCTCCTGGCAGTCCAAGGGACTCTCAAGAGTCTTCTCCAACACCACAGTTCAAAAGCATCAGTTCTTCAGTGCTCAGCTTTCTTTATAGTCTCTCACATCCATACATGACTCCTGGAAAAACCATAGCCTTGACTAGATAGACCTTTGTTGACAAAGTAATGTCTCTGCTTTTTAATATGCTGTCTAGTGGCACCCCACTCCAGTACTCTTGCTTGAAAAATCCCATGGACGGAGGAGCCTGGTGGGCTGCAGTCCATGGGATCGTTAAGAGTCAGACACGACTGAGCGACTTCACTTTCACTTTTCACTTTCATGCGTTGGAGAAGGAAATGGCAGCCCACTCCAGTGTTCTTGCCTGGAGCATCTCAGGGATGGGGGAGCCTGGTGGGGTGCCGTCTGTGGGGTCACAC
>SJYX01009664.1:71457-107060 GCA_006410675.1 Oreotragus oreotragus | reverse complement strand
TCTAGGTTGGTCATAACTTTCCTTCCAAGGAGTAAGCGTCTTTTAATTTCATGGCTGCAGTCACCATCTGCAGTGATTTTGAAGCCCCAAAAATAAAGTCTGACACTGTTTCCACTCTTTCCCCATCTATTTCCCAGGAACTGATGGGACCAGATGCCATGATCTTCGTTTTCTGAATGTTGAGCTTTAAGCCAACTTTTTCACTCTCCTCTTTCACTTTCATCAAGAGGCTTTTTAGTTCCTCTTCAGTTTCTTCCATAACAGTGGTGTTATCTGCATATCTGAGGTTTTATCTTCATTATCCTGCAAATCAGATTGTTCCTACCATTGTTCTGAAACAGTTTCATTCTAAGGTCAGCCATGAACTCCGTGTTGCCAATTCCAAAAGTCAGTTCTTTATTTTCATTCTACTCTCCCTCCCAGCAGAATTTTACACAGTTAACTAATTCTCAACAGAACACTTTATTCTTTTGGCCTCCTTACACCACCTATAGTTACATTTATCTTACCTCACTGGCCAACCCTTAGTTTTCTAAACCAGCTCATTTGTTGTGACCCCTAACATGTCAATGAAATAAGGCTTTGTCCTCAACTCTACGAGAAACGTAATCTAGTCCTTTGGTAATAATGCCACCTTCAGGCTGATAATCCCTGAATTTGTATTTCTGGTGCTGACCACTTCCTTGAGACCAAACTCCCACACTTAATTGTCTGTTTTATACTTCCTGTTGGTATCTAATGAGCATCTCTGATATAACAAAGCTAAGACAAAACTCTTGATTCATCTCCCTTTAAAATCTGTTCCCCTCTAGTACTTTTCATCCTAATGTATATCCAATTACTCAAATATAAAATTTAGCATAGACTTAGACTGTTCTTACTCTGATGACATTCCAGGATGAGGCCACATCCAGTGTCTATCCTCAGCGTGACCACTTCTCTCCTCTGGTAAAATCTTAGGCCAAGATAACAATGGTTTTCCATGAGACTAATTCACAGCCTCTTAAGTGGGCTCCCTCTTTCTAACCCTAGTACAACCCGCCATCCAAACAGTCACCACAATGATCTCAAGTGTAAAACAAATCACACTACTTGCTGGCTTCAAACATTCCAGTGGCTTCCTTTTGCCTATTAGAATAAAATCCAAAATTATTGCAATGGTCTACATCAGCTTCTGTAACCCTGAGATACAATTATGGCCAGTTTGTCACAGAGAATAGCCTGTAACTTAATTTCAGTCTAAAATATCAACCAGAATAAGCTTTTATTTTACTACTTACCTCTCTATTTAATATTTCTAGACTTTGGCGGAGTCTGGTCATGTGATATGCTTAGCTTTTGCCTTAGAAAAGCAAAGCTTGTCTTTAGCTTTCCTCTTTCTGGAAAAAGTGGACAGAAAAGATCTAGGAGTTAAAACACACACGTCACAATCTGAGTGACGCTGCATTCATCTTTTAGAAACAAAGCATATGCATTAGCTTACCAACTCTCTTCGGGCTCCTTCTACTACCTGTATAGTTATATGCTTGTTGACTAGACTTCATATTAATGTTCCACATTTAAAACACAAAAGATGCTTAACATTCCTTCTATGGCCAAGGAAAGGTAAGATCAAGGAACAAAGTGGTTTCAGTATTTGCAGCATGTTCAGTCTCTTTTTAATAGGTTCTCAAAATTTGAATGAAGTAAAGTGTTAGTTGCTCAGTCGTGTCTGACTCTTTGTGACCCTGTGCCCTGCAGCCCACCATGCTCCATGGAATTCTCCAGGCAAGAATACTAGTGAAAGTGAAAGTCGCTCAGTCATGTCTGACTCTTTGCAATCCCATGGACTGTACAGTAGATGGAATTCTCCAGGCCAGAATACTGGAGTGGGTAGCCTTTCCCTTTTCTCTAAGGGAAAGAATACTAGAGTAAGTAGCCATTCCCTTCTCCAGGGGATCTTCCTGACCCAGTGACTGAACCGGGGTTTCCTGCATTACAGGCAAATTCTTTACCATCTGAGCCACAAATAGATTCCCTTATTAACAATTTATTCTATTTCAAAAATCACAATAAAGGAAATTACTTTAAAAAAATAAAGTAAATCAAACACAACTTCTTCCCTCTTGGGTTTTGCATTTTAATGTTTTTCTCTGGAATTTTTATATTGTTCACTATAATTGTATTCTTGAAATAAGGACATATTTTTGCTTAGAAGGATATTATCAGGAAGGAAAAGTTCTTTTTGTATCCTCATAGGTTATGACTGGGGGCCTCCAAACTAACCAAGACATTAGCAGGAGAAAAGGCATGTACTTTTTATTAATATTTATAATCATGGGAGTTCCCAGAAGAGAAATGAAGCTCAGAGAACTAGTTAAACTTGGAGGCTTATATACCATCTTAACAAAGGAAAGGAGTCTAGACCTCAAGGGACAAGAAATTGTGAAGTGATGAGGAAATTTGTGGGTGAACTCATGGAAGATAAGACTTATTTTAGTGAAGTCTATTTATTCAGACTCATTTTGAAATCATCTGCCTGTCTCTGGTGAGAAGATTGCTTTCTTCTCTTCCTGATTTTATGGACTTCACTCATAGCTCAGTTGGTAAAGAATCTGCCTGCAATGCATGAGACCCCAATTTGATCCCTGGGTTGGGAAGATCCACTGGAGAAGGGATAGGCTATCCACTCCAGTATTCTTGGGCTTCCCTTTTGGCTCAGCTGGTAAAGAATCCACCTGCAGTGTGGAAGACCTAGGTTCAATGCCTGTGTTGGAAAGATCCTCTGGAGAAGAATACTACCCACTCCAATATTCTGGCTTGGAGAATTCCATGGACTGTATATTCCATGGGGTCAAGAGTCAGAAACAACTGAGTGACTTTCACTTTCACTTCCTGATACAGGTGAAGTGGTTAGAAAATGCTCTGCTTTTTAGCAGGAAAAGGGAAGCAGAGAACTCTTCTTGCATTTCTTAATTCTCAGCTGCCTCCGGCTCAAAACCCTGATGCCAAAGTGGCATATTTTAGGGATGACATATTCTGATCTCCTTCAATATAAAACAAAATCCTTAGTAATTTGATGGCTGGCTAAACTCCTGTGGTACAACTCAACTTACTTTATCTTTCCAATGCTTGGGGAAGTGACACTCAAACTTCACTTTGGAGGTTGGGGCAAGGGTGGAGCATAGGCTGGAAGGTGCGGCAGATGCCAGCTCTCCTTCCTAAAACCTTAGCACCTTAGGAGTCAGTTCCTCGCTTTGCAGTTACCTTGTCTTAATTTCCCTTTTCTCTCATGATAGGTGTTTACATAGGCCTCAGCTTTTCTGGATTTTGGGATTATGATGATACCCAGTGGTATAACCTGACAGATATGGTCTATTCCCAAGTTGGAGAAGGTAATTCCTCTAACAGTGACTTCATCTTCGACATTTTCCTTTGCATCAACATTTGATGAATATTTATGAAATGTCTTTGCTTTGCTGAAAACATCACTTTTCCCTTATCTTTTAACCCATTATATGATTTCTTCCTTTAGAACACAAACAGCTCTCAGTGGTGGATATGGTTTTAACAAATCATTTTTTAGTTATCCTCACCTCTTTGGGTCTTTTCATAAGTGGAGATCTTCGTTATCCATCATCCTCTGTCTTAATGGTAGGTGAATTGCCTCATGTGAAGAGTTGACTCATTGGAAAAGACTCTGATGCTGGGAGGGGTTGGGGGGGCAGGAGGAAAAGGGGACGACAGAGGATGAGATGGCTGGATGGCATCACGGACTCGATGAACTTGAGTGTGAGTGAACTTCAGGAGTTGGTGATGGACTGGGAGGCCTGGCATGCTGTGATTCATGGGGTCGCAAAGAGTCTGACACAACTGAGCAACTGAACTGAACTGAATTGTTCTGTAACTAGAAGTTAACCTTAAATATCTTATATAATATAAAGTAGAAATATTGAATACTTGAGTCACATGTGATATATCTTAAAATTGAAATGTAAAAGCATAATATCATGACTTTTTCCTTTGCCTTATAGTGTTGAATATATCATTTGGAAATGGCTAGTTTTGTTGCTATACAAATTTATGGGAAGTTTCAAATACATACATGTAGAAAACACATGTGTAATTTAAACTGCTATGTTTTATCATGCCTTCTGATTGCAAGCAAAAATTTAAATTCCTTCTTTTCTTTCTTCTAGCTTTCAAGGGTAGACTTTTGTGGTTTCGAAAGGGTAAGATGCTTTCAATTTCCAAGGATTTGTTAGAAGATATTCATTTCCTTGGTGACCTAAGAGATGAGGTGCAAGACAAGAATTCATGATATAGATGATACCTGACACTACAATATTATTTACAGTTTGAACTTAAAGATGTGTTTCCACTAACGATTAAACAATAATCTCTTATTCTGTTTCAAAGGAGGAAATGCCACTCTTTGTTTTATAGATAGCCCTTACCCCTTCTTTATATGTTCTGTCCAGGATTGCTGTGGCTGTTCAATGTGTTCTGCACAAGGGCGTCCAGTTGAAAAGATGGGCGGTCCAGTGGTTTGGCAGTCTTGTGGTTAAGACTTCACCTTTCAATTCAGTGGACATGGGTTCAACCCACGGTTGGGGATCTAAGATCCCACATGCCTCAGGGCCAAAAAAACAAAACATAGAACAGAAGCAATATTGTGACAGATCTAATAAAGACTTTTTAAAAAAATGGTCCACATCAAACAAAATCTTAAAAAAACAAAAAAGTAAAGAAAAGATAGTGAGAGATGAAATCTGGCTTAACCCTTGACTCCTCAGTCTGCCTGCTCCTGACCCTCATGTGAGTCTGTGTCCACCCTGTCTCTTATACACATCTAGACGTGTATAAGAGCCAGGCTGTGGGAGGCCTGGCATGCTGTGATTCATGGGGTCGCAAAGAGTCTGACACAACTGAGCAACTGAACTGAACTGAATTGTTCTGTAACTAGAAGTTAACCTTAAATATCTTATATAATATAAAGTAGAAATATTGAATACTTGAGTCACATGTGATATATCTTAAAATTGAAATGTAAAAGCATAATATCATGACTTTTTCCTTTGCCTTATAGTGTTGAATATATCATTTGGAAATGGCTAGTTTTGTTGCTATACAAATTTATGGGAAGTTTCAAATACATACATGTAGAAAACACATGTGTAATTTAAACTGCTATGTTTTATCATGCCTTCTGATTGCAAGCAAAAATTTAAATTCCTTCTTTTCTTTCTTCTAGCTTTCAAGGGTAGACTTTTGTGGTTTCGAAAGGGTAAGATGCTTTCAATTTCCAAGGATTTGTTAGAAGATATTCATTTCCTTGGTGACCTAAGAGATGAGGTGCAAGACAAGAATTCATGATATAGATGATACCTGACACTACAATATTATTTACAGTTTGAACTTAAAGATGTGTTTCCACTAACGATTAAACAATAATCTCTTATTCTGTTTCAAAGGAGGAAATGCCACTCTTTGTTTTATAGATAGCCCTTACCCCTTCTTTATATGTTCTGTCCAGGATTGCTGTGGCTGTTCAATGTGTTCTGCACAAGGGCGTCCAGTTGAAAAGATGGGCGGTCCAGTGGTTTGGCAGTCTTGTGGTTAAGACTTCACCTTTCAATTCAGTGGACATGGGTTCAACCCACGTTTGGGGATCTAAGATCCCACATGCCTCAGGGCCAAAAAAACAAAACATAGAACAGAAGCAATATTGTGACAGATCTAATAAAGACTTTTTAAAAAAATGGTCCACATCAAACAAAATCTTAAAAAAACAAAAAAGTAAAGAAAAGATAGTGAGAGATGAAATCTGGCTTAACCCTTGACTCCTCAGTCTGCCTGCTCCTGACCCTCATGTGAGTCTGTGTCCACCGAGAGAAAGGGGCACTCTTTCTAATATGATACAAGCAACCATATAAGCTCTGGTTCTGGCTTTTTGGGGTGTGATTTTGTTCCATCAATTATCTCCCCTCTCTGTTATGAGGTCAGGTTTTGAAATTCAACTAAGTCGTTGCCTCATTGCCACCAACATATGAGCGTGACAAAATTACGAGTATTTGTAGCCTTTTGCCATGCCCCCTGCCATGTAGGCCTGTGGGCACAGATGCTCAGGGGCACACACATGCACACTCACTCACATTGACTGAAGCAAAGAGGCACTTCCTTCTCAGGAAGTAAAAGGAACTGACTTCTTGCTTCACTGATTCCAAGAAATGTCAAGCTGAGAACTGGGAAGGTCCGGCAGGCAAAACTACCTTCCATTACAAAGAGCAAGGAGGAGAACTGTCAAGGACAGAATTCCAAACTGAGAAAAACTCTTATCACTCAAGAGTGAGGGTGAAGAAAAGAAATTTTCACAGATGAGGCATCAGGAGAGTTTATCATCCAGAGATTCCCGTGAAGAAGTGGGATGCCAGAAATAATGATGGAACTAGAAATATGAACTCTAAGGGAGGCAGGAAACTTATCTGTGCTTTTCACCAGACCTGAGCCCACCCTTCTGTGTTTTTATAGCTGCATATATTCCATCCTGTGAACTTAACCAGAGTTTACTTAACCAATCTCCTACAAGTGGATACTTGAGTAGTTTTTCTAATCTTTTGCTTTTATATTACAAACAATGCTTCCATTAATAATTTGTATCTAGCAAGTTTGTACATATCCAGCTATATCAGTACAATGCATTCTTGAAACTTGGATGGACACATCAAGGAGTAAATGCTTGTACAATATTAAAAGACAATCACAAGTTGCCCTTCATAGACGTTTTTACTATTTACAAGGATATTAAAATAAATCCTCTTGAGCTGAAATATTTCAGCAAAAACTCAGGGACTTCTGGTAATGATGAGAGAGAAGAGAATTACAAGCATTCCAAAGATAGTGAGGTCATGTGGCAAAGCAAAATGCAGGAGAAAGTGAACTTATTCTTAAAGGTATAGGGATTTGCCTTTAAGAAAGGCTTCTTCTACAATGATTGAAGAAAGGACAGTAAGAATGGAATGTGTGTGGCTATCCAGCCAGGAATTTGAAGGAGTTAATACTTGGTAATTTATTAATATCAATAACCTCAGATATGCAGATGATACCACCCTTATGGCAGAAAGTGAAGAGGAACTAAAAAGCCTCTTGATGAAAGTGAAGGAGGAAAGTGAAAAAGTTGGCTTAAAGCTCAACATTCAGAAAACTAAGATCATGGCATCTGGTCCCATCACTTCATGGGAAATAGATGGGGAAACAGTGGAAACAGTGTCAGACTTTATTTTGGGGGGCTCCAAAATCACTGCAGATGGTGATTGCAGCCCTGAAATTAAAAGATGCTTACTCCTTAGAAGGAAAGTTATGACCAACTTAGACAGCATATTAAAAAGCAGAGACATTACTTTGCCAACAAAGGTCTGGTCAAGGCTATGGTTTTTCCAGTGGTCATGTATGGATCTGAGAGTTGGACGGTGAAGAAAGCTGAGTGCCAAGGAATTGATGCTTTTGAACTGTAGTGTTGGAGAAGACTCTTGAGAGTTCCTTGGACCGCAAGGAGATCCAACCAGTCCATTCTAAAGGAGATCAGTCCTGGGTGTTCTTTGGAAGGACTGATGCTAAAGCTGAAACTCCAGTACTTTGGCCACCTCATGAGAAAAGTTGACTCATTGGAAAAGATTGATGCTGGGAGGGATTGGGGGCAGGAGGAGAAGGGGACAACAGAGGATGGGATGGCTGGATGGCATCAATGACTTGATGGACATGAGTTTGAGTGAACTCCAGGAGTTGGTGATGGACAGGGAGGCCTGGCGTGGTGCAATTCATGGGATCGCAGAGTCAGACACGACTGAGCGACTGAACTGAACTGAACTTATTCATTCATTCAACAGATGTTTGTTGAGCCAGGCTTGTTTAGACAAAGACATACAAGATAAAGTCCTGACTCTCCTGTAGCTTTCCATTCTCCTGAAGCAGCTAGACCATGAACAAGTACACAAACATATGCAGACTGTGGAGAGTAAAAGGGCTTATTCAAATTAAAGCAGGAAAGAGAAACAGAGAGTGAAGAGAAGATAATATTGTATTTTAAGCCAGGTGACTATAGTAGGCCTCTCCAAGGGGGTGAAATTGAAGCAGAAATTCAAATGATTTGAAGAAATGATTTTGCCAAAATATGTCCAGACAGTGGTGCAAAGGCCCTCAATTGAGAACTTGACATGAGGCAAAATCTCTTTGCCAAAATCTGGTTAGTGGAAATAGCAGGCATCTGGGCTCACTTCTTTAAGGATAAAATCCAAGCTCTTGAGAGACATACAGAGTCCTTTACGGTCAGAGCCTCTCGTGCCTTCCTCAGCCTTGTGGCGCCTGCTCCTCACCCTAAGCAGCCCTTTCCAGGCACAGCAAACACACCTTGAAATGAGCCATCATTTCTTACACTTTGAATCAGTTGGACAAGATGTTTCATCTCCTTAGGGTACGTTCCCTCCCCCTCCCTTTCATTTCACTTAGAGCAAAGATCCCCAACCTTTTTGGCACCAGGGACCAGTTTCATGGAAGATAATTTTTCCACAAACTGGAGTGAGGAAGGATGGTTGTGGAATGATTCAAGCGTATTACATTTACTGTGCAATTTATTTCTACTATTATTACATCAACTCCACCACACAGCACCAAGCATTAGATCCTGGAGGTTAGGGACCCATGACTCAGAGAGTTCCCACTGCTTCTTCAGTAACCCCTCTGTGGCCACCAAGCATGCCTTTCCTGTACAGCTTCAATGCTGTCATCACCAGTGGCTGTCGTTTCTCTTCCTATTTTGTCTGTTGAGCCCTCTGACTTGTCTCACCAGATTTTAGATCTCATGTCAGAACTACCTTATTTACCAATGTATGCTAAGAAATTACCACCCTGCCTTGCACATGGGTCGTCTCTAATAAATATCTGCAGAATCCATGAGTGAATAAATGAAGACAGACAGGAATCCAGTCTTGTAGGAAGTTAGTAGCTATGCACCATGGAACTTTGAACAGTCATATACCTCTCTGGCCTCAATTTCTTCATTTTAAAATGTTCATAACATTATCTACCTCTTAGAGTTGAAGTGATTAAATAACATTATATAAAAATTTGGCCTGGTTCATGAATCAAAGTAGAATCTTAAACAAACAAAAAAACATATTTTCTCTCCAAACAGATAGTCAGAACCTTTTGAAAGCAAATGACAGAAACCAACTAAATCTGATTTTAGCAAAGGAGATGCAGTTGTTGGCTCATGTGAGCAGGGAATTCAAGAAATGAAGAATCTGGCTTTCAGACATGACTGGACTTTGTGCCTAACAGGTGTCCGTCGAACTCTGTCTTCTCAGCATTTGAGTCTGCTTTCCTCTACATTAACTTCACTGTCAGTGGATTTGTTCCAATTGTCAGTAAGAATGGCCACCAAGTTTACATGCAAGCAATTTAGCAATCCCTGCAGGAATAAAGTATCTCTTTTCTGGTAGTTCCAAGTCTCAGGGCAGACTCATTACCCTGACTTGGATCGTGTGTTCATTCCTGACCCGTCTTTGTGACTCTAAATCAGGCCTGAGGCATGAGCTCATCCTTGGAATAAAGTTAGCCTGTTCAGATTAAATTATCCCCAGGGATACTCACTGAAGTGTTATCAGTTTTATTCCAGGTAGGAAAAAAAAGAAATGTAAAGAGCAAGAGGAAAAAAAAAAAGGAATCTCAGGACCCAGTAGAGATTCTTTATTAATTGCCCATATATAGTCATGATAATCACAATATTCTAAAACACTAAAGATTTATATAAGAACTCAACAGGCTCATTTGATATAATGCCTTAGATTGAAATTCAAATAAATTATTGTCTATTCCATTTTAAAAGGCTTCTTTGTTTGTTTAGAAGTTTTATTAAGATATAATTCACATAGCATAATATTTACCCACTTATAGTGTACAATTCAGTGAAAGTGAAAGTGAAGTCGCTCAGTCGTGTCTGACTCTTTGCAATCCCATGGACTATAGCCTATCAGGCTCCTCCGTCCATGGGATTTTCCAGGCAAGAGTGTTGGAGTGGATTGCCATTGCCTTCTCCAGGGTATCCTCCCAACCCAGGGATCGAACCCGGGTCTCCCGCATTCCAGACAGACGCTTTACCATCTGAGCCACCAGAGAAGCCCAATTCAAGCACAATTTAGTGGCCTTTAGTATATTCACAGTTGTGCAACCATCACCACAGTCTATTCTAAAATATTTTAAAGGCTTTTATTGTACAGATTATGCAGATTTTATTATTTATCTTTAAAAATGTAAGAAGGTTTTCCTTTTGTCTCAACAATAATTTAAGAGTCAGAGTCTTCCTATGTTAACTGAAAAAATTACATAATCTAAAAGTTAAGAGTTATATTTTATTCTGTGGACAAAACTGAGGACATAAGCCCAGGACACAGCCTTTCAAATAGCTCTGAGAGACTGCTCCCAAGAGGGAAAGGGCGAACCAGGATATATAAGGAGTTTTTGCAGCAAAGACCAGGTAGTTGGAACATCAAAAGTTTTCTTTAAAGAAAACCAGATATCTCAAGGAATTTAGTGCTTTTCTATGCAAGAGTCTGGGCTCCCTGAAATCATTCCTCTGATGTGCACCTCAGCTCTTTGGGACCAGTACCCTGTGCTTTCTCATCCTGAGTCTCCTCAGGGTGCATCTTTGGGGGCTGGCTGCAGTGACTGAGGGCATGGCAGCAGGCAGACAGCCCATCTGTCTCCATCCTGAGTTCCCTCGGGGCTCATAGTCATGGTTGTAGTGGCTTGATGGCTGCAAATCCTTTGTTTACTGCAGGCAGGCAACATTTTTTTCATAGATTCCTATAACAGAACCATCTCAAATTCTTGCATATAACTCATATCCAACATGTATAAACTTACCTTCTTGGAAATTTCTCTCTTATGACCAATTTTCCAAAACCTGTATTTTTTTTCTTATTGCTTTGTGCTGCTATCAGGCTTCTGGGAAGACTCCTTAAACCTAGCTGCAGCTGAAGGAGAATAAAAGATAAGCATATGGCCTGTTTTAACTGTAATGAAAGATTAACAGCTCCTGGGAGCCTCAGATAGACAATTCATAGAGAGAAGGCAATGGCACCCCACTCCAGTACTCTTGCCTGGAAAATCCCATGGATGGAGGGCCCTGGTAGGCTGCAGTCCATGGTATCACCAAGAGTTGGATATGGCTGAGCGACTTCACTTTCACTTTTCACTTTCATGCATTGGAGAAGGAGATGGCAACCCACTCCAGTGTTCTTGCCTGGAGAATCGCAGGGACGGCGGTGCCTGGTGGGCTGCCATCTATGGGGTCGCACAGAGTCGGACATGACTAAAGCGACCTAACAGCAGCACCTTCATTAACATATGCTAATCAAGCAAATTTTTAAATTCCTTTTTGTGTGCTGTTTAAAAAGCATATTCTTGTTTCCTGCCCTCTATGACCTTTTTTTTTTTTTTTCCTCTATGACCTTTTATTTGTTGGCATGCAGTTTTTCTCTTTTTATTTGCCTCACATTCCTGAACTATCTAACTTAAATTTTCTGATGTTTTCCTATCTTACATCTTAAGTCTATGTATTGCCTAAATGATACTTTTGTTTATTTATGTAGGTTGACTACATCAAAGGAAAACTGTGGTATAATGAAAGATGTTTTGCTAACAGAGAACACTTTGAAGGTAAATTTTAATAACTTTTCTCAATGTAGATAGCACATATAGATTAGATAAAATGAAATAAAAATAGAATTAAACATAAAGATAGATTTGTTTTATATAAGTTAAGAGCCTAAGACTGGGGGAAAAATTAATTTAAATATAAGACAATAGGCATGCCCTGTTATAAATGCAAGAAAATTGTATTTGAGTATACTTAATGATACATTTAAAAATATAGATGCTACTTATAATTTCTGTACCTTTATATTTTATAGTTGATTATGTTACTATCACCTTTGACAGAAACAGGACCCTAAGTGAGGTATGGTATTCAATATTTTAAAAAGTAAGAAATTTTGCTGTGCATAATTTCATAGGTTGTTATTAATCTAAAGAATGGCAATTCTACAGACTGAAAGGCTTAACAATCACTCTTTGCTCCCAATGGTGGCTCTACTTGGGTTTAATGGTAATTATCTAACTGAAGAAGGAAATGGCAACCCACTCCAGTATTCTTGCCTGGAGAATCCCATGGAGGAGCCTGATAGGCTACAGTCCATGGGGTCACAAAGAGTCGGACACGACTGAGCGACTTCCCTTTCACTAACCTTTATTAAAGGATTACGTCCTTGTTTAATAGTTGGTGTTACAACCCCCTTTCATTTAGAAAATGAGGCACTGATATGCATGGTACAATTTTTCCTGTCTTTTTTAACACTAGCTTTTATATACTGTTAGTCATCATCTCTTTATCCTTCTCTTCCCTTAGGCCTGGGCAGGAGCCCTCGGGATGGACACTGGGGTAGAGGTAAGGGGATGTGAAAGTGAAAGTCACTCGGTCGTGTCGGACTCTTTGCAACCCTATGACTATACAGTCCATGGATTTCTCCAGGCCAGAATACTGGAGTGGGTAGCCCCGCCTCTTCAGCTTTCTTCCCAAACCAGGGATTGAACCCAGGTCTCCTGTATTGCAGGTGGATTCTCTACCAGCAGAGGCACAAGAGAAACCCATGAGGGGATATAAGGGATAACTACTACCAGGCACTTTTACTCCCTGTGCCTTAGACCAAGGCATGGCAGTAGTCGTGGGAAATGGACCCCAGTTCTTTGATATGGCTCTGTGATATTTCTTCATCCCTTGAAGTGAAGTCGCTCAGTCATGTCCAACTCTTTGCGAACCCATGGACTGTAGCCTATCAGGCTCCTCCGTCCATGGGATTTTCCAGGCAAGAGTGTTGGAGTGGATTTAAAAAAAAAAAGGAATCTCAGGACCCAGTAGAGATTCTTTATTAATTGCCCATATATAGTCATGATAATCACAATATTCTAAAACACTAAAGATTTATATAAGAACTCAACAGGCTCATTTGATATAATGCCTTAGATTGAAATTCAAATAAATTATTGTCTATTCCATTTTAAAAGGCTTCTTTGTTTGTTTAGAAGTTTTATTAAGATATAATTCACATAGCATAATATTTACCCACTTATAGTGTACAATTCAGTGAAAGTGAAAGTGAAGTCGCTCAGTCGTGTCTGACTCTTTGCAATCCCATGGACTATAGCCTATCAGGCTCCTCCGTCCATGG
This sequence comes from Oreotragus oreotragus, assembly GCA_006410675.1. Taxonomy (NCBI): domain Eukaryota; kingdom Metazoa; phylum Chordata; class Mammalia; order Artiodactyla; family Bovidae; genus Oreotragus; species Oreotragus oreotragus. The sequence continues at coordinate 93,798 of SJYX01009664.1, read as the reverse complement.
GATTTTCCAGGCAAGAGTGTTGGAGTGGATTGCCATTGCCTTCTCCAGGGTATCCTCCCAACCCAGGGATCGAACCCGGGTCTCCCGCATTCCAGACAGACGCTTTACCATCTGAGCCACCAGAGAAGCCCAATTCAAGCACAATTTAGTGGCCTTTAGTATATTCACAGTTGTGCAACCATCACCACAGTCTATTCTAAAATATTTTAAAGGCTTTTATTGTACAGATTATGCAGATTTTATTATTTATCTTTAAAAATGTAAGAAGGTTTTCCTTTTGTCTCAACAATAATTTAAGAGTCAGAGTCTTCCTATGTTAACTGAAAAAATTACATAATCTAAAAGTTAAGAGTTATATTTTATTCTGTGGACAAAACTGAGGACATAAGCCCAGGACACAGCCTTTCAAATAGCTCTGAGAGACTGCTCCCAAGAGGGAAAGGGCGAACCAGGATATATAAGGAGTTTTTGCAGCAAAGACCAGGTAGTTGGAACATCAAAAGTTTTCTTTAAAGAAAACCAGATATCTCAAGGAATTTAGTGCTTTTCTATGCAAGAGTCTGGGCTCCCTGAAATCATTCCTCTGATGTGCACCTCAGCTCTTTGGGACCAGTACCCTGTGCTTTCTCATCCTGAGTCTCCTCAGGGTGCATCTTTGGGGGCTGGCTGCAGTGACTGAGGGCATGGCAGCAGGCAGACAGCCCATCTGTCTCCATCCTGAGTTCCCTCGGGGCTCATAGTCATGGTTGTAGTGGCTTGATGGCTGCAAATCCTTTGTTTACTGCAGGCAGGCAACATTTTTTTCATAGATTCCTATAACAGAACCATCTCAAATTCTTGCATATAACTCATATCCAACATGTATAAACTTACCTTCTTGGAAATTTCTCTCTTATGACCAATTTTCCAAAACCTGTATTTTTTTTCTTATTGCTTTGTGCTGCTATCAGGCTTCTGGGAAGACTCCTTAAACCTAGCTGCAGCTGAAGGAGAATAAAAGATAAGCATATGGCCTGTTTTAACTGTAATGAAAGATTAACAGCTCCTGGGAGCCTCAGATAGACAATTCATAGAGAGAAGGCAATGGCACCCCACTCCAGTACTCTTGCCTGGAAAATCCCATGGATGGAGGGCCCTGGTAGGCTGCAGTCCATGGTATCACCAAGAGTTGGATATGGCTGAGCGACTTCACTTTCACTTTTCACTTTCATGCATTGGAAAAGGAGATGGCAACCCACTCCAGTGTTCTTGCCTGGAGAATCGCATGGACGGCGGTGCCTGGTGGGCTGCCATCTATGGGGTCGCACAGAGTCGGACATGACTAAAGTGACCTAGCAGCAGCACCTTCATTAACATATGCTAATCAAGCAAATTTTTTAATTCCTTTTTGTGTGCTGTTTAAAAAGCATATTCTTGTTTCCTGCCCTCTATGACCTTTTTTTTTTTTTTTCCTCTATGACCTTTTATTTGTTGGCATGCAGTTTTTCTCTTTTTATTTGCCTCACATTCCTGAACTATCTAACTTTTAAATTTTCTGATGTTTTCCTATCTTACATCTTAAGTCTATGTATTGCCTAAGTGATACTTTTGTTTATTTATGTAGGTTGACTACATCAAAGGAAAACTGTGGTATAATGAAAGATGTTTTGCTAACAGAGAACACTTTGAAGGTAAATTTTAATAACTTTTCTCAATGTAGATAGCACATATAGATTAGATAAAATGAAATAAAAATAGAATTAAACATAAAGATAGATTTGTTTTGTATAAGTTAAGAGCCTAAGACTGGGGGAAAAATTAATTTAAATATAAGACAATAGGCATGCCCTGTTATAAATGCAAGAAAATTGTATTTGAGTATACTTAATGATACATTTAAAAATATAGATGCTACTTATAATTTCTGTACCTTTATATTTTATAGTTGATTATGTTACTATCACCTTTGACAGAAACAGGACCCTAAGTGAGGTATGGTATTCAATATTTTAAAAAGTAAGAAATTTTGCTGTGCATAATTTCATAGGTTGTTATTAATCTAAAGAATGGCAATTCTACAGACTGAAAGGCTTAACAATCACTCTTTGCTCCCAATGGTGGCTCTACTTGGGTTTAATGGTAATTATCTAACTGAAGAAGGAAATGGCAACCCACTCCAGTATTCTTGCCTGGAGAATCCCATGGACAGAGGAGCCTGGTAGGCTACAGTCCATGGGGTCGCTAAGAGTCAGACACGACTGAGCAACTTCACTTTCACTTTTCACTTTTCTGCATTGGAGAAGGAAATGGCAACCCACTCCAGTATTCTTGCCTGGAGAATCCCAGGGACAGAGGAGCCTGGTGCGCTGCTGTCTATGGGGTCACACAGAGTCAGACACGACTGAAGCAACTTAGCAGCAGCAGCAAGTATCTAACAATTCATGCCAGAAAGGGATGTTTGGCCATGTTTTCTGGACTCTCATCCCCCAGAAGATAACAACACAATGGTCCATTGGTTTATTTGCCTATAGGAGCTAATGAGGACTTTTAGAGTTCAACAATGGCATTAACTTTTCCTTTCTCTTTTTGTAGGCAAACTCTTGTTTTTACAGTAAAGAACCATTTCTTGAATGGTTGCCTTGCTTACCCCTTCTTCCAAAAGGAACCAAAACTATTCTTTCAACTGTGATAACATTTCTTGTTGACCAAGAGCAAAGTTCTGCAGTCTACCTCTTCCATAACCAGGTAGGCCTTAAAGCCCAGAGGGGATTGCTCTTGACAGAACAATAATGAAAATGTACCTGACCAAAGCTTATTCCAAGTTCTTGTTTTCTTTGGCAGTATAAGTTGATAAAAATTGGCTGCAGTGAAAGTATTTATGATAATAATATAGTTTGATACCTTATGGGCATCCCCAATAGCTAGGTTGGTAAAGAATCCACCTGCAATGTGGGAGACCCTGGTTTGATTTCCTGGGTTGGGAAGATCTGCTGGAGAAGGGATAGGCTACCTACTCCAATATTCTTAGACTTCCCTTGTGGCTCAGCTGGTAAAGAATCCACCAGGAAGGCAGGAGACCTGGGTTCGACCCCTGGGTTGGAAAAATCCCCTGGAGAAAGGAAAGGTTACCTACTCTAGTATTGTGGCCTAGAGAATTCCATGGATGTCTATGGGTTGCAAAGTGTTGGACACAACTGAGTGACTTTCACTTTCACTTGATACTATTCAGTTTGATGAAAACACAAAATTCAATGCTGTTTGTATAATGATTCTGCTTTGCTTATTCTTCAGGATAGTATAAGCTGTATTTGCTCTGTATATATTTAAGTTTCCATAAAATGGTTAGTTTAAATGAACAAAAAATGGAACAAGCCCTACCTGCATGATTTTAGGGGATAAAAATTTTTCCTCTACCCTCTAATTAGGGCCCTTCTAATTAAACTGATAAAAGACAGATTAATAAGAGAAAAGAAAATAATTATTTATGCATACAATGCACACACAATCACAGAAAATTAATCAAACTGACCACATGGACCACAGCCTTGTCTAACTCAATGAAACTATGAGCCATGCCATGTAGGGCCACTCAAGACAGATAAGTCATGGTGGACAGTTCTGACAAAATGTGGTCCACTGGAGAAGGGAATGATAAACCACTTCAGCATTCTTTCCTTGAGAACCCCATGAACAGTATGAAAAGGCAAAAGGGTATGACACTAAAAGATGAACTTCCCAGGTCTGTAGGTGCCCAGTATGCTACTGGAAAAGAGTAGAGAAATAACTCCAGAAAGAATGAAGAGACAAAGCCAAAGTGAAAACAATGCCCAGTTGTAGATGAAACTGGTGATGGAAGTAAAGTCCAATGCTGAAGAACTATACAAAAAACAAACAAAAAAATCTTCTGACTCAGATAACTACGATGGTGTGATCACTCATCTAGAGGCAGGCATCCTGGAATGCAAAGTCAAGTGGGCCTTAGGAAGCATCTCTACGAACAAAGCTAGTGGAGGTGATGGAATTCCAGTTAAGCTATTTCAAATCCTAAAAGATGATGCTGTGAAAGTGCTGTACCCAATATGCCAGCAAATTTGGAAAACTCAGCAGTGTCTACAGGGCTGGAAAAGGTCGGTTTTCATTCCAATCCCAAAGAAAGGCAATGCCAAAGATTTTTCAAACTACCGCACAATTGCACTCATCTTACGCATTAGCAAAGTAATCCTCAAAATTCTCCAAGCTAGGCTTCAACAGTATGTGAACTGTGAACTTCCAGATGTTCAAGGTGGATTTAGAAAAGGCAGAGGAACCAGAAATCAAATCACCAACATCCTCTAGATCATCAAAAAAGCAAGAGAGTTCCAGAAAAAACATCTACTTCTACTTTATTGACTACGCCAAAGCCTTTGACTATGTGGATCACAACCATCTGTAGAAAATTCTTCAACAGATGGGACTACCAGATCACCTTACCTGCATCCTGAGAAATCTGTATGCAGGTCAAGAAGCAACATTAGAACTGAACATGGAACAACAGACTGGTTCCAAATTGGGAAAAGAGTATGTCAAGGCTGTGTCTTATCACTCTGCTTGTTTAACTTATATGCAGAGTACATCATGTGAAATGCTGGGCTGGCTGAAGCACAAGCTGGAATCAAGACTGCTGGGAGAAATATCAATCACCTCAGATATGCAGATGACACCACCCTTATGGCAGAAAACAAAGAAGAACTAAAGAGTCTCTTGATGAAAGTGAAAGAGGATAGTGAAAAAGTTGACTTAAAACTCAGCTTTCAGTTCTAATGAGGTGGATGAAACTGGAGCCGATTATACAGAGTGAAGTAAGCCAGAAAGAAAAACACCAGTACAGTATACTAACATATATATATGGAATTTAGAAAGATGGTAATGATAATCCTATATGCGAGACAGCAAAAGAGACACAGATGTATAGAACAGTCTTTTAGACTCTATGGGAGAAGGCAAGGGTGGGATGATTTGGGAGAATGGTATTGAAACATGTATATTATCATATGTGAAACAAATCGCCAGTCCAGGTTTGATACAGGTGTGAGACAGGGTGCTTGGGGCTGCTGCACTGGGATGACCCAGAGGGATGGGATGGGGAGGGAGCTGGGAGGGGGGCTCAGGATGGGGAACACATGTACACCCATGGCAGATTCATGTCAATGTATGGCAAAACCACTACAATATTGTAAAATAATTAACCTCCAATTAAAATAAATAAATTTATATTTTAAAAAAACTCAGCTTCCAAAAAATAAAGATCATGGCATCCAGTCCCATCACTTTATGGCAAATAGATGAGGAAACAATGGAAACAGTGACAGACTTTATTTTGGGGGGCTCTAAAATCACTGGAGATGGTGACTGCAGCCATGAAATTAAAAGACACTTGCTACTTGGAAGAAAAGCTATAACCAACTTAGCATATTAAAAAGCAGAGACATTTCTTTGGTGACAGAAATTCATCTAATCAAAGCTATGGTTGTTCCAGTAGTCATGTATTGGATGTGAGAGTTGGACTATAAAGAAAGCTGAATGCTGAAGAATCAATGCTTTTGAACTGTGGTGTTGGAGAAAACTGTTGAGAGTTCCTTGGATTGCAAGGAGATCCAACCAGTCAATCCTAAAGGAAATCAAGACTGGAAGGACTGATGCTGAAGCTGAAACTCCGATACTTTGGCCACCTGATGCAAAGAACTGACTCCTTGGAAAAAACCATGATGCTGGAAAAGATTGGAGGCAAGAGGAGAAAGGGACAACAGAAGATGAGATGGTTGGATGGCATCACCAACTTGATGGACATGAGTTTGAGCAAGCTCCAGGAGTTGGTGACGGGCAGGAAAACCTGGCATGCTGCAGTCCATGGGGTTGTAAAGAGTCAGACACAACTGACTGTGAACACATGTGAGTGAAAGTCAATGATGAATAACTCAAAAGGTAGTTAAATTTTGGAGGTTATACACCATCTTAATAGTTTAAGAAATTGAGTGAGAAGGATACTTAAAAGAAAACAAGTGAAAAGATAATGGATTTACAGGAGAACAATCAGGAGTTAAGAAAGTCCACGATAATATTTGTTTGAATACGTTTGAGTGATTTTTCTGTATCTTGTGGGCCTTAAAGCTCCCCTGAAGAAGGGATCTGGGGTAGGTTTTTTTCGCATGCTGCCTTCTGGGAGTAGATATGCTCTGAAGAGGACTCAGTAGCAGCCTTATATCCCAGATATTGCTGCTTTTAGTCAGATGAGGGAAGAAATTTTTTGCATCTTTTGAATCTAAAATATCAGTATAAAATAAACTTTATACCCAAGTGTCATACCTTGGGGTACATACTCTGATCCCCATCAGAATCATGATCTGACAGAACTGTAGTGTGGCCTAGGTGTCCATATTTTAAAAAGTTATTTGACATTATTATAGTTCTGGTGAATGGGCATTAGAGTCTGTCAAGTTCAGTAATGATTCTATAATAAATCCCCCCTTGACATTTATTATAGAACCTTGGACAAATTATTTAATCCTCTTTACTTCATGTTCAATATCTACAAGATGGACCTATACAGTAGGGGGAGGCAGTGAAAAGAGATACCAGTAGCTGCTAATCCTTTCAATTCTATGCTGTTAAAGGTTGTATTCCTATCTTAATCAAAATCCAAGTAACGAGAAACTAAAAATTGTAACATAGACGTAGCACTGTTGGTGGAAAGAAATCTTACAATTTGCTCCTTCTTGGTTTATCTATTTCTAGAAAAATACCATTGTCTCTGTGAGGATCCTAAAACACAACAAACCAGACTTAATACAAAAATTTCCACCTTTCTCTTTTCCTTCATCGTTCTCTTCTCCTGTTGGAATGATATTCCACCCACGAAGCCATTTTCTGTATGCTTACGGTAATCAGGTATGTATAGAGTAAACTTTACACTCTAGTATAGATGTAAATTCTTCACTTACTCCGTGCTGAATGGTTATACATTAATAATGGAGTTGCTGTGATGGTCAGAGAGGTGGAAAGCCTAATGAAGAGAGAATGAGAAGAAAGGAATTAGTGGCAGTGAATACAAACAAATCTTTTGCAAAGTTTTGCTGAAAAGTAGAACAGGGAAATGTGACAGTATTTGAAAAAGGAAAGGTCAAAAGAAGAGGTTTTTTTAAGATAGAAAGAATTATGATGTGTGCTTCTGCTTTTGGTAGAGAGGGAAAAATTAATGATGCAGGAAAGAGAACAAACTGTTGGAGAGACATTTCTGAAGAGGTGAGAGGAGATAATCTATATGAACTAGTGAAGAGATTGATCTTAGCAGACAATAGTAAGTGGAGGGAGGAAGGGTTTTGGGGTTCAAAAGCAGTTAGGTGGGGAGCTATGGTAATGGAGGATGTGGGAATTTATCTTCTATTTTCTCACCAAAAAAATCAAAATTATTTATGAGTGATGATGGAGGAGAAATGTAGAGGGGAGGGGATTTGAGGAAAGAGACAACAGAATTAAATAGTTGCCTAGGAGGATGGGCAACCTAATTTTACACCTGCAGTTCAGTTCAGTTCAGTCGCTCAGTCGTGTCCCACTCTTTGCGACCCCATGAATCGCAGCACGCCAGGCCTCCCTGTTCATCACCATCTCTCGGAGTTCACTCAGACTCACGTCCATCGAGTCCGTGATGCCATCTAGCCATCTCATCCTCAGTAGTCCCCTTCTCCTCCTGCCCCCAATCCCTTCCAGCATCAGAGTCTTTTCCAATGAGTCAACTCTTCACATGAGGTGGCCAAAGTACTGGAGTTTCAGCTTTAGCATCATTCCTTCCAAAGAAATCCCAGGGTTGATCTCCCTCAGAATGGACTGGTTGGATCTCCTTGCAGTCCAAGAGACTCTCAAGAGTCTTCTCCAACACCACAGTTCAAAAGCATCAGTTCTTCGGCGCTCAGCCTTCTTCACAGTCCAACTCTCACATCCATACATGACCACAGGAAAAACCATAGCCTTGACTAGACGGACCTTAGTCGGCAAAGTAATGTCTCTGCTTTTGAATATACTATCTAGGTTGGTCATAACTTTTCTTCCAAGGAGTAAGCGTCTTTTAATTTCATGGCTGCAGTCACCATCTGCAGTGATTTTGGAGCCCAAAAAAATAAAGTCTGACACTGTTTCCACTGTTTCCCCATCTATTTACCATGAAGTGATGGGACCAGATGCCATGATCTTCGTTTTCTGAATGTTGAGCTTTAAGCCAACTTTTTCACTCTGCTGTTTCACTTTCATCAAGAGGCTTTTGAGTTCCTCTTCACTTTCTGCCATAAGGGTGGTGTCATCAGCATATCTGAGGTTATTGATATTTCTCCTGGCAATCTTGATTCCAGCTTGTGTTTCTTCCAGTCCAGCATTTCTCATGATGTACTCTGCATAGAAGTTAAATATGGAGGGTGACAATATACAGTCTTGATGTACTCCTTTTCCTATTTGGAACCAGTCTGTTGTTCCATGTCCAGTTCTAACTGTTGCTTCCTGACCTGCATACAGATTTCTCAAGAGGCAGGTTAGGTGGTCTGGTATTCCCATCTCTCTCAGAATTTTCCACACAGTTTATTGTGATCCACACAGTCAAAGGCTTTGGCATAGTCAATAAAGCAGAAATAGATGTTTTTCTGGAACTCTCTTGCTTTTCCCATGATCCAGCGGATGTTGGCAATTTGATCTCTGGTTCCTCTGCCTTTTCTAAAACCAGCTTGAACATCAGGAAGTTCATGGTTTACGTATTGCTGAAGCCTGGCTGGGAGAATTTTGAGCATTACTTTACTAGCATGTGAGATGAGTGCAACTGTGCACTAGTTTGAGCATTCTTTGGCATTGCCTTTCTTTGGGATTGGAATGAAAACTGACCTTTTCCAATGTTAACTGAATGAATAAATTAATGATTAATTAAATCAACTTACCTATAGGGAAAGTGTTATTCTTTCCTTGAAATTCAATGAGAACGCCTAGTAACTGTGGCAAGCATAGATAGCTTCACAAACACTGACTTTTGAACTATGAACTTTCCAAGATGTCACAGAAGTGATTTTTACATTACTTTAAAGAAGCCTGGGGGTCTAGGAAGTGTGGTTGATTCGTTGTTTTTTAATGCTGATTAAAGATTTAAACTTGATTTAAACTTTTCAGAGAATCCATTGTTTTTTAATATTTCATGAATTTGCAACTCTAAATAAAATTTCACATGCACAACTGGTTATTGTTTTTGCTTTGGCTCCATCCCTTCATTCTTTCTGGAGTTATTTCTCCACTGATCTCCAGTAGCATATTGGGCATAGAACCTGGAATGCCAGATCCATGAACCAAGGTAAATTGGAAGTGGTCAAACAAGAGATGGCAAGGGTGAACGTGGACATTCTAGGAATCAGCGAACTAAAATGGACTGGAATGGGTGAATTTAACTCAGGTGACCATTATATCTACTACTGCGGGCAGGAATCCCTCAGAAGAAATGAAGTAGCCATCATGGTCAACAAAAGAGTCCGAAATGCAGTACTTGGATGCAATCTCAAAAACGCCAAAATGATCTCTGTTCGTTTCCAAGGCAAACCATTCAATATCACAGTTATCCAAGTCTATGCCCCAACCAGTAATGCTGAAGAAGCTGAAGTTGAACGGTTTTATGAAGACCTACAAGACCTTGTAGAACTAACACCCAAAAAAGATGTCCTTTTCATTATAGGGGACTGGAATGCTAAAGTAGGAAGTCAAGAAACACCAGGAGTAACAGGCAAATTTGGCCTTGGAATGCGGAATGAAGCAGGGCAAAGACTAATAGAGTTTTGCCAAGAAAATGCACTGGTCATAGCAAACACCCTCTTCCAGCAACACAAGAGAAGACTCTACACATGGACATCACCAGATGGTCAACACCGAAATCAGATTGATTATATTCTTTGCAGCCAAAGATGGAGAAGCTCTATACAGTCAACAAAAACAAGACCAGGAGCTGACTGTGGCTCAGATCATGAACTCCTTATTTCCAAATTCAGACTTAAATTGAAGAAAGTAGGGAAAACCGCTAGACCATTCAGGTATGACCTAAATCAAATCCCTTATGATTATACAGTGGAAGTGAGAAATAGATTTAAGGGCCTAGATCTGATAGACAGAGTTCCTGATGAACTATGGAATGAGGTTCGTGACATTGTACAGGAGACAGGGATCAAGACCATCCCCATGGAAAAGAAATGCAAAAAAGCAAAATGGCTGTCTGGAGAAGCCTTACAAATAGCACTGAAAAGAAGAGAGGCGAAAAGCAAAGGAGAAAAGAAAAGATATAAGCATCTGAATGCAGAGTTCCAAAGAATAGCAAGAAGAGATAAGAAAGCCTTCTTCAGCAATCAATGCAAAGAGATAGAGGAAAACAACAGAATGGGAAAGACTAGAGATCTCTTCAAGAGAATTGGAGATACCAAGGGAACATTTCATGCAAAGATGGGCTCGATAAAGGATAGAAATGGTATGGACCTAACAGAAGCAGAAGATATTAAGAAGAGGTGGCAAGAATACACAGAAGAACTGTACAGAAAAGATCTTCACGACCCAGATAATCATGAGGATGTGATCACTAATCTAGAGCCAGACATCTTGGAATGTGAAGTCAAGTGGGCCTTAGAAAGCATCACTAAGAACAAAGCTAGTGGAGGTGATGGAATTCCCGTTGAGCTGTTTCAAATCCTGGAAGATGATGCTGTGAAAGTGCTGCACTCAATATGCCAGCAAATTTGGAAAACTCAGCAGTGGCCACAGGACTGGAAAAGGTCAGTTTTCATTCCAATTCCAAAGAAAGGCAATGCCAAAGAATGCTCAAACTACCGCACAATTGCACTCATCTCACACGCTAGTAAAGTAATGCTCAAAATTCTCCAAGCCAGGCTTCAGCAATATGTGAACCGTGAACTCCCTGATGTTCAAGCTGGTTTTAGAACAGGCAGAGGAACCAGAGATCAAATTGCCAACATCCGCTGGATCATGGAAAAAGCAAGAGAGTTCCAGAAAAACATCTATTTCTGCTTTATTGACTATGCCAAAGCCTTTGACTGTGTGGATCACAATAAACTGTGGAAAATTCTGAAAGAGATGGGAATACCAGACCACCTAACCTGCCTCTTGAGAAATCTGTATGCAGGTCAGGAAGCAACAGTTAGAACTGGACATGGAACAACAGACTGGTTCCAAATAGGAAAAGGAGTACGTCAAGGCTGTATATTGTCTCCCTGCTTATTTAACTTATATGCAGAGTACATCATGAGAAACGCTGGACTGGAAGAAACACAAGCTGGAATCAAGATTGCCGGGAGAAATATCAATAACCTCAGATATGCTGATGACACCACCCTTATGGCAGAAAGTGAGGAGGAGCTAAAAAGCCTCTTGATGAAAGTGAAGGAGGAGAGCGAAAAAGTTGGCTTAAAGCTCAACATTCAGAAAACGAAGATCATGGCATCCGGTCCCATCACTTCATGGGAAATAGATGGGGAAACAGTGGAAACAGTGTCAGACTTTATTTTTTTGGGCTCCAAAATCACTGCAGATGGTGACTGCAGCCATGAAATTAAAAGACGCTTACTCCTTGGAAGAAAAGTTATGACCAACCTGGATAGTATATTCAAAAGCAGAGACATTACTTTGCCGACTAAGGTCCGCCTAGTCAAGGCTATGGTTTTTCCTGTGGTCATGTATGGATGTGAAAGTTGGACTGTGAAGAAAGCTGAGCGCCGAAGAATCGATGCTTTTGAACTGTGGTGTTGGAGAAGACTCTTGAGAGTCCCTTGGACTGCAAGGAGATCCAACCAGTCCATTCTGAAGGAGATCAACCCTGGGATTTCTTTGGAAGGAATGATGCTAATGCTGAAACTCCAGTACTTTGGCCATCTCATGCGAAGAGTTGACTCATTGGAAAAGACTCTGATGCTGGGAGGGATTGGGGGCAGGAGGAGAAGGGGACGACCGAGGATGAGATGGCTGGATGGCATCACGAACTCGATGGACATGAGTCTGAGTGAACTCCGGGAGATGGTGATGAACAGGGAGGCCTCACGTGCTGCGATTCATGGGGTCGCAAAGAGTTGGACATGACTGAGGGACTGAACTGAACTGAACTGAACTGAAGTAAAATTTCAACATAGAAATATTTATGTCTTAAAAGATGACAGTCACCATCCTAAGATCCTTAAGTTCATGTGTGATAACTGGAGAATCTCATTAATGGGGTAAAGAGGGAATTTACAAGGGGAATGTGGGTACTATAATCACAAGTAAAACCTTAACCAGCTTAACCAGCACACAGACTCCTTTATACAAAAAGTAGGTAAGGTCTGGGAATTTTAGATTGTCAAAAAGATGCAGTTCACTTACTCTTCCAGGTTTATGGATGTTGAATGCCACATAGTGGCATGTGGCAGTGGCACATATCACATATCTGAAGCCTGTGGCAGTAATTACCCCTTAGGCTTGAGTACAATGTATTCAGTGAAACTCAAAGAATTACATCTGAAACTAATTATAGCCACGACATGCTATTATTATTAAATTTTTAGCCATTTATCTGTAAACTCATGAAGCTTGGTCCCAGTCAGCTGCATGGGTGAACGAGAGCAAGAAGTATCAGGATACCATACTCTACCTACTATGGCTTTGCGAGAACGAACAACTGTGTGTCCACATGAGTTGCTATTTGAATTGGGGTGGGCCTGCTGAGAATTAGGTTGGGTAGTGAGAGGAATTTTGCCTCCTTACACACCAAGGTTCTCACAATATTTAGCTTTTAATAAAGCAAGGAAAATTAAACCACAATATGAGTAAAACTTCTGTAGAATTTTTATTTAAAAAGTGATCATATTTTCATTTTTATGGAAAAGGAAGCTATCTAATGCCTTATGGGTCCCACACAGTAATAGGCAGAATCCTGCAGAGAACATTGTAACAACTTGCAATTTGATATTTACTGAACACAGAAACATGTTAGACACTGCCTACCGGCTGAATTAGATGAACCTTTTGCTTAGAGAGGTTATAAAATAAGTTAACACACATTTTCGGGGAAGGCAATGACAACCCACTCCAGTATTCTTGCCTGGAGAATCCCAGGGATGGGGGAGCCTGGTGGGCTGCCGTCTATGGGGTCACACAGAGTCAGACACGACTGAAGTGACTTAGCAGCAGCAGCCACACACATTTTAAGAGAAAAGACCTAAATGTGCATGATTTAGTATATCCATTGTCCAAGCAGGAAACGGCTCTTATTTTTCCTATTGAGTTCTGTGTTTTATAACAAAATATCAAATTATATTTTTAATATTAAGTATATTAAGATTAATGGCACATGTTAGATAACCATGAAATAAGATTTAGTCATGTTTTGTCAAGGTATCCCAGATGAGTAGTTATGTATTCAGAAAATACTGGGTGAGTGCGTGTTTAAATTTAGGAATAAAAATTTTTGACTCCTTCTTTTCGTTTAGCATTATCCTCAAAAGGATCTTACACAAACTTGCCAACACACATTATTGTGTAAATGTAGTCACATACATACGTCCCTCTTGTGTCTGAAAGACAAATTTTAATTATTTATTAAGATCTTCACGACTCAACCATTTAACTGAATTGATTATAAAACACATTATGCTGAAATATGCAAAAGTTTCCTAACCAATGTTTCCATATTCAGAATATACAGTGTACTATAGGAATGTGCATAGAATGTGAACTTAGGAAAAGTACACGAAATTAATAAAACAAAATGTTTCTGTTTTAATTCCATTTCAAATATAAAAGTTACTAAAGAGATGCTATGTACTGAACATCATGAAATACACTAAGAATCCAAGCTGTGATGAAATTGTGAAGTGATGATGTCAATAAAGCTATGACTGTCAAGCAATGAACAACTCAGTCACTCTGTAAAGAGAATACTAAGGGTCTCTAAGGATTGTGTTCCTGAGGTTAAATTCTTAGAAAGAGGTAGAGGCACTTGTCTCCTTCAATGCTGATAGAAAGTTTGATTTTAAAAGCTTTGTTTACTTAAAAACTGTGTATTCATCAAAGAAAAATGAAAATTGAAAAAATTTTATAAAGACCTATACTCACTACCTTTGTTCTGTTCCACTTGCTCTGCTTTTAATCTATCAAACTGTTCTTTTTAATATTCACTTATTATATCAGTTTTTGAGTCCATTTAAATTAAAAACAATAGAACAATCTTACATAAACACTTAAACACTGTGTCACTAAATAGATCTATATTTGTTCATGGTATTTTTTGATACAAAATCAAAATAGAGTAAAATGCTTGAGTATATATTCCCAGTAAAAAGTTTTGAAGATACTCAACACTAACATAACCTCCAAAAATTCTCCCTTTTACCACTAAGTTTCTGCCCTAATGCCCACAAATGGCAAATTTTGCCCATTCCAGGATATCATAAACATGGAAGTACAGAGTGCAGCTTATTTTGTGTGAAGCATAATTTACTTAGAATAGCATCTTCTAGATTCATCCATGTTTTTTGCTTATATCAATATGTTATTTCTTTTTCTTTTTTTGCTAAGAGAGAGTATGGATATTAAAAAGCTAGATTTTGCACTGTTTTTCTGATGAATATCTGGGCTGATTTTATTACAGCTATTAGAGATTAAACTGTTATGGAACTCCTTATACAAGTCTTTTTATCCATACATGCATTTCTAGCATGACTATGTCATTTTGTGTTCATTCCACAATGCATGAGTGATCCAGTTTCTCCACATTCTCAATACACTAAAAAATAAATTAGCTATTCTGGCTGCCTCTGAATGACATTTCTAAACAATTGTCTGACTTTTGATATTACTCACTTCTATTGGCATTCTATTGATCACCCTCAGTTCAGTTCAGTTCAGTCACTCAGTCGTGTCCAACTCTCTGCGACCCCATGAATCACAGCATGCCAGGCCTCCCTGTCCATCATCTCCCAGAGTTTACTCAAACTCACATCCATCGAGTCCGTGATGCCATCCAGCCATCTCATTCTCTGCCATCCCCTTTTTCTCCTGCCCCCAATCCCTCCCAGCATCAGGGTCTTTTCTAATGAGTGAACTCTTCACATGAGGTGGCCAAAATATTGGAGTTTCAGCTTTAGCGTCATTCCTCCCGAAGAACACCCAGGACTGATTTCCTTCAGAATGGACTGGTTGGATCTCCTTGTAGTCCAAGGGACTCTCAAGAGTCTTCTCCAACACCACAGTTCAAAAGCATCAATTATTTGGCACTCAGCCTTCACAGTCCAACTCTCACATCCATACATGACCACAGGAAAAACTGAAGCCTTGACTAGACAGAACTTTGTTGCAAAGTAATGTCTCTACTTTTCAATATGCTATCTAGGTTGGTCAAGGAGTAAGCGTCTTTTAATTTAATGGCTGCAATCACCATCTGCAGTGATTTTGGAGCTCAAAAAAATAAAGTCTGCCACTGTTCCCACTGTTTCCCCATCTATTTTCCATGAAATGATGGGACCAGATGCCATGATCTTCATTTTCTGAATGTTGAGCATTAAGTCAACTTTTTCACTCTTCACTTTCACTTTCATCAAGAGGCTCTTTAGTTCTTCACTTTCTGCCATAAGGGTGGTGTCATCCGCATATCTGAGGTTATTGATATTTCTCCCGGCAATCTTGACTCCAACTTGTCTTTCCTCCAGCCCAGCATTTCTCATGTTGTACTCTGCATATAAGTTAAATAAGCAGGGTGACAATATACAGCCTTGACATACTCCTTTTCCTATTTGGAACCAGTCTATTGTTCCATGTCCAGTTCTAACTGTTGCTTCCTGACCTGCATATAGGCTGTCTCTTATACACATCTAGATGTGTATAAGAGACAGCCCATAGACGGCAGCCCACCAGGCTCCCCCGTCCCTGGGATTCTCCANCTCCTTTTCCTATTTGGAACCAGTCTATTGTTCCATGTCCAGTTCTAACTGTTGCTTCCTGACCTGCATATAGGTTTCTCAAGAGGTAGGTCAGACGGTCTGGTATTCCCATCTCTTTAAGAATTTTCCACAGTTTATTGTGATCCACACAGTCAAAGGCTTTGGCATAGTTAATAAAGCAGAAATAGATGTTTTTCTGGAACTCTCTTGCTTTTTCCATGATACAGAGGATGTTGGCAATTTGATCTCTGGTTCCTCTGCCTTTTCTAAAACCAGCTTGAACATCAGGAAGTTCACGGCTCACGTATTGCTGAAGCCTGGCTGGAAGAATTTTGAGTATTACTTTACTAGCGTGTGAGATGAATGCAGTTGTGCGGTAGTTTTAGCATTCTTTGGCATTGCCTTTCTTTGGGATTGGAACCTAGAGAGCATATTAAAAAGCAGAGACATAATTTTGCTAACAAAGGTCTATCTAGGCAAAGCTATGTTTTTTCCAGTCATCATGTATGGATGTGAGAGTTGGACTATAAAGAAAGCTGAGTGGCAGAGAATTGATGCTTTTAAACTGTGGTGTTGGAGAAGACTCTTGAGAGTCCCTTGGACTGCAAGGAAATCCAACCAGTCCATCCTAAAGGAAACCAACCTTGAATATTCATTGGAAGGACTGATGCTGAAGCTGAAACTCCAACACTTTGGCCACCTGATGTGAATAACTGACTCATTTGAAAAGACCCTGATACTGGGAACTATTGACGGTGGGAGGAGAAGGGGACAGCAGAGGATGGGATGGTTGAATGGCGTCACCCAATAGACATGAGTTTGAGTGAACTCCGGGAGTTGGTGATGGACAGGGCAGCCTGTCATGTTGCAGTCCTTTGGGTCGCAAAGAGTCAGACATGACTGAGTGACTGAACTGAACTGAGCACTTCTCCACTTTGAAATTGCATATTTATTCTGTGACTGTATGTTACTTTATTTGTTTATTGTTACACCTACTATTATCACAGGAGGGCAGGAATCTTGTCTATCTTCCCCACTGCATTGCTTCTGCCTACTGTATAGTACCTAATGAAAGTAAAAGTGAAAGTTGCTCAGTAGTGTCCAACTCTTTGGGATCCCAGGGACTGTATAGTCCGTGGAATTCTCCTGGCCAGATTACTGGAGTGGGTTGCCATGCCCTCCTCCAGGGGATTTCCCCAACCGAGGGATTGAACTGAGGTCTCCCATATTGCAGGCGATTCTTTACCAGCTGAGCCACCAGGGAAGCCCGTAACACCTAACAGAAATGCATAATTATTTAATGCTAATATGCTTTCTAAATGTGTTGATATCTTGAAAATGTAATTAATAAATATATGATTTATATTGGTAGTTACAAAAATAAGTGTTTAAAAATCGTGTCAGAGAGTATGCTATAATATTTTTGTGCATTGGCTAAACTCATTTTTATCACATATACGAGAGTTAGAAAGGCCTGAGTTAACTCCTGCTGGGTTTTTTAATATCAAAGAAAATTATATTCTTGCTCAAAAGAGAATCTTTTCTTCTTTAAAACATTTCTAGGAAAAACCATTTTTTAAAGCTTTAAAAATCAAATCTTTACTACCAATAAAAATCTCTTTTCTATAATTTCATGTTTTATAACCCTGGTAGAAAATTTTTAGAGTAATTCAATATCCTTTATTTCAGACACAGTACAGAAAAAGTTCCCCCAAGAAGGACTTCAATCATACTTTAAATTTTTCAGTGAAAAAAATTGAATCATCTATGTATTGCTCCCCATTCTTAATTTGTGATCCATTATACATATTTGATTTTGTCAGTGCCGTGCCCCTATGTTCTTGCCGTACTCTGCCACAAGGCAGATTCTTCTTAGCACATTTGTTTTTGCCTGAGTAACTGCCCTTGCTGGTAATATCTCTTTACCGTTTATATAACAGACTAGCGCTGCTAGAGAATGAACTCTGAATGTTGTGCTCTTACAAGGACTGATGGCAGTGGTGTAAGAACATTGGCTCTCAGAGCTCTCCCAGCAGGATTAAGCTCTAGGAACCAACAGTGCACAACTGCTTGGAAAAAAGCACCTTATTAGCTGCATTACTTTCTCTCTCTTACTTTCTAATCCTAACAACTGATGCTTTATGGAATCACCTTCAAAATAAATAACTTGGATTTTGATCCTTTTCTCAGAGTCTCCTTCTGGGGGACCCAAATGTAGAATAAAAATCCCTATTTGAATTAGAAAAAAGGATAGCAGTTTTTGCTATCCAAATATTCCTAATTCTCATGAATGTAGCACAGCGAAGTTACTGAGTGAGCTGGACTCTGCCAGGTACAAATAGAAAGCAGTGTTGTTATTTTTCTCCCTCACTACAACCCTATTGAATTTATTTTGCCAGTTCTTCCTCATCCCTACATAAAAGTTTGTGAAATTCTCATAACTCTTGTGTTCACTTTCAAATTTAATAAATAGTGTCATATTTAATATTAAAGTCTGTGATCTTTGCAACATTAACTAGAAATTGATTAGGCTCAGAAATAAGCATTAGAGAAAGAGGCAAAATTTTTTTAACTGTTTATCTGCTATCTGGGAGCAAAATTTGCCACCCTAAAATATCATTACTAGTAGTTGCAGCTTGCTCTGCTCACTGTACAAAAGGCCAATGAATCTGAGAGACGAGATGTTGATGCAAGGAAAACAACTTTATTCAGAAAGTTGGCAGACTGAGAAGACGGCAGACTAATGTCTCAAAATAAACATATTGTCGGGAACTGGTGCCAGGTTCTTTTATAGAACCAGAGAGAGAAGCAGTGAGGAGCTGAAGACAAAATAGAGAGGGAGAGGCAGTGAGGAAGTAAAGTAAAAAGGGTCATCAATCTTGCAAAACATCTCCGAGAATGGCCAGCATCAGGGAAGGCATGTATTAATCTCTTCTTTCTTGCAGCTATTCACAGCTGGGCAGGGATTGATTATCTCTCTGTGAGCTGAATGAAGGTACTTTAGCAGTTAGGCAGAGGGGTGAGTTCCTCTGAGGCAGGTCATTATGTATGATTAAAATAACAACAGCACTGAAAAGCAAGTCAAGTAAACAGTTCCAACATGGAGTCGGAATTGGTTCTTCTCTGAAACAATATGTCTCTTTGGCATGTTAAGTATTTTAAACTGGTTATTTTCTAAGAAACAATAGGCATGGAAAAAACTCTGAAAACTAAGTAGGGGTTACTGCTGTTGCTGCTAAATCGCCTCAGTCGTGTTCGACTCTGTGCGACCCCATAGACGGCAGCCCACCAAGCTCCCCCATCCCTGGGATTCTCTAGGCAAGAATACTGGAGTGGGCTGCCATTTCCTTCTCTAAAGTAGGGGTTACCCTTTAGTAAAAAAAATATAGATAGATAGATAGATAGATAGAGATATATCTATAGATATATCTATAGATACATCTACATTTTCAAGGGAAATCATTTCGTAAAGGTATTCCCGCACTGTACCAGAAAGAGGTTGACAAAATTCCTAGGAACATATCAGTGCAAAGCCTTTGACTTAAATCTTCATAAAAACCTTACTCTTGTTTACTGGGCTTTTCTTGGTAACCTCGCATAACTGCTTCCTCCACCTTCAACATCCTCATTTGTCTTTAGCTGGAGGATGGTATTTAAGGTGAGGACTTTGGCCATTTTGGAGAGTTACTGCGTTTTCTTGGGCCTCTTCCTTGTATGAAGTGAAAGTGAAAGTATCATCTGTTCAGTCGTTTCTACTCTGCAACTCCACGGACTGTAGCTGACCAGGTTCCTCTGACAATGGATTCTCCCAGGAAGAATCCTAGAGTGGGTGGCCATTCCCTTCTCCAGGGGATCTTCCCGACTCAAGGATCAAACCCTAGTCTACTGCACTGCAGGCAGATTCTCTACCATCCAAGCCACTGGAGAAGACTTCTTCCATATATGCATATTATTCAACAGTTATTTGATGTTTTTCGTATATCTGTCTCATTCAGTTTACTTCTTAGACCAGCCAGAGGGATTTAGGAGAGTAAGGAAAAACTTCTTCCTCCCAGCCACCATATTTCTCATGTCCTCCTCACCTTCCTCCTCCTTCTCCTCCAGTCACTGTGCTGCCTCTGGCTCCTCGGGGCTGGAGCAGAGAAAGAAGAGAGAGGACACGGTCAGAATGCTATAATCCAGAAGGGTGTGGCTGATGCCATAATGCTGGCTCTTTCTCTTCTTGGTGTTATGGAGGGTGGGAAATTGCCCTATCTTTGCTGCAGATCTTGCTTAGTACTAGGGCCTGAAGTTAAGAACATAGTCCCCAACTGGGACTTTCCACCTTTGCTGGCTGCTTCTCCATTGGCCACTACACCGCTGCCTCTTTCCACCAGGATCATCTTTCCTCAGGAAGAGAGCCCTTGGGTTTTTCAAGGCTAGATAGCTTCTTGAGCTCCATGAAGTCTCATGCAACCCTGCCTATGGTCAGTGAAAATTGAATTTGCTCCCAGCAAAGCCCCCTCTGCAAGCCCACCAGTCAGGCAGCTATAGGCAGCCCAGTCCCTTGAAATCAGACTTCTCCAAGAAAGGGTCAATACCAAGCCTGTTCCCCCAACTCTAACAAACCAGGTCAAGGACTAAGGGTGTTAGGGGAGTGTGTAATTCCCTCCATTCTATCTCACTACAACAAAAATTTGAAACAGCATATCAGCGTTACGGTTTACAGCTCTGTTACACTTCATAGTTTTATTTGTCAAACAAAGTACACCCTTGAGGCATGAGGATGGGCTGTCCCCAAAGGAGAAGCCCCAGCTGGTCTTGGCTTCCTCTTTTTGTACATTTTGTCTCCTCAACCCTGAGCCTGCCCTATGCAAAATAGGGCCAACCAGAAAGGAGGTGTGTTTGTTGCACCTCAGGTTCTCCCTCAGGTCCACAAATTTTTCCTTTGTTCCCTTTGTGTGGGCTTTTCCCTTTATCTTTAGCCACTGTCATTTTGGATCCCATTTTCCTATTCTAACAGCCTAACAAGGGTCTCTCCATTCCATTGCCCAACCTACTGGTGATAAACATGGACATGCTCCATGAAGGGATTTCTTAGTTTCCTTACTTGGCTTCAGATAAGAAGTAGAAAGGAGAAACGTACAACTCTTCCTATAGAGATTCATTTCTTATGATCTTTGTGCTTCCCTTTATATTGCCTTGAGGAAGCTCATAGAAAACTGTTTATCCATCTGTCTCTGGGTCACCCCTTAGCAAGTTCTGTACAGCTGGTCTGGTACCTCACTTTCAAATTAGTCAGTATTTAACACCCATTCTTCTAATCTTTGTGACCTCAGCTGAAATTTTGAGACAGCATAGGTCTCAAAATATATTTTATATTTAATATGTAATGTCTCAAAATATAATCCTGTTACAGCTATAATTAAAAACCTAACTAAAGGAACTGAAATTTTTAGGGCTCACATTAGTCCAAAATTTGTCCTACATCTTGATCATACATTCAGTTCAGTTCAGTTCAGTCACTCAGTCCTGTCTGACTCTTTGTGACCCCATGGACTATAGCATGCCAGGCGACCTGTCCATCACCACCTGATGGAGTTTATTATCCTGTTATAATTGACTTATTTTATATATCATTTGATCATTTTCACTACTGACACCCAAGTTAAAAATTCAATTTACAAATATTTTCTACCAAATGACTTTTAGGCATTGAGACTAATTTATAAGGATTTATTGGGAGAGTATGTTTATTAAAACACCTGGGCATTTGCAGTTATTTTTAAGAATTGCTAAAAAATATCTTACATGTAAAATATACTATGAATTCTAAAATGACAAAAGAAATATTGCATGTCATATTCTGTAAGCTCTCATTACCCAAATTAATTACAGATTCAACATCAAATATCATTTTAAAAGTCTCCCTTCTATACTTTTCTATATTTTCAATAATGAACATATATTCACTGTGTTTGAAAATTACTTTTAGAAATAAAATTAGCTAAATCAGAATGCAGCTGTGTTTTAAGAAATCTTCAAAGGGTTGACATTCTTAGATCCAGCTTTGCATTAGGCAGATTAGTGAAGTGAAGTGAAAGTTGTTCAGTCTTGTCTGACTCTTACAACCCCATGGACTATACAGTTCATGAAATTCTTCAGGCCAGCATGCTGGAGTGGGTAGCCATTCCCTTCTCCAGGGTATCTTCCCAACCCAGGCATCGAACCCAGGTCTCTGTTGGGATCTGACTCATGACAGGCCTCAAGGACTAAAGTGGTCCAGAGCTACAATTACGGGAAAAACTGGGTCACCGCCCAGAAGGAACTGAGATCATCCTCCCCCTGACCTTGGGGCTCAGCCAGTCAGCATATTCCCAGACTCCCAGATAACATGAAAAGTCCCCTAAGCAAGCCCACG
>SJYX01009664.1:38198-52411 GCA_006410675.1 Oreotragus oreotragus | reverse complement strand
GAGGGAGAAGGTGGGATGATATGGGAGAATAGCATTGAAATATGTATACTATCATGTAAGAAACGAATCGCCAGTCTATGTTCGATGCAGGATGCAGGATGCTTGGGGCTGGTGTATGGGGATGATCTGGAGGGATGATGGGGGCTGGGAGGTGGGAGGGGGGTTCATGTTTGGGAGTTTGTGTACACCTATGGCAGATTCATGTCAGTGTATGCCAAAACCAATAGAGTATTGTAAAAAATTTAAAAAAAAATCATGGAAGAAAGGAAATGATCAACAGAAACATACCAAGTGATTTCCCAGATATGAGGGGTTTGAATTTCCAGAATAATAATAATAATAATAAAACTGAGTTTTGGGCACAATAGATGAAATAGATCCACACATTATTCTATTGTAACAGAATGCAATTTTCACACACATGTGAAAAACTAAATTTTAATATGTACATTTCAAAATTTGAGTCTCAAAAGTGAGAGAGGACTTTACCTTGAGTAAAATCAGTAGAAACTTCACAAGGAAGCCTGTAGTGGGCAAGAACAAAACATGAATAAGAAAGAAGTAGAGGCAGATCTCAAAATTCTACAGTCATTGCTCATTCCTGAAGGACAGTCCTCAGTAGCTCCTGAACGGGAGTTTCTGTTAACAGATTGATATGTACAAGATGCAGGTGGGGATGGGTATGTGAAAGTCCCCTGGGTCACCGGCACTGATACAAGTTAGTCAAATGAAAAGTCTTCAGATGGGCAAGCTTCTTAAAGTAAACATATAAACATTTCTCTGTAACACTTGTTATAAACATGTGTGTGTTTGTGAAAGGAATAAAGCTATTTTTTAGAAACTAGATGATTATTCAATTTTCATGAGCCCAGGAATTAAAGAAATCTGCAGTGACTCCTACATTTCATTAGAAGACTTGAGTCCTTTTTCTCTTTCTAGTTGACCACAATCGAAAAAAGTCATCACAGATAAGAAAACTAACATTTTAAAATAACTTCTAGGAATTAACAACTCTGCTAAGTGCTTACCTGTACAATCACACAATTTTGGTTGACTTGAAATGGACTAAGATTGCTTTGCCACAAAAGCTTGCAAAAGATTCAATTGAAAATTGAGTTGTATCTTAGTTCCAAAGCTGAGAAGACATTATCAAAGAACAGGAAATGTTTTCAGGTGTGATTTCATTCAACTACCAAACTGAGAATGGGCATGAACAAGTTCTTTGTGAGAAATGGCCAGACACCATCTTTTGTGGTAGAGATTGAAACAATATCTATTTTCATTTTTTTCACTTTGTTTTTTTTTGTGTGTATACATATGTTTTCCTAAATTGTTTATTTATATTATAGAGACAAAAACATTCCAATATCTTTTTGTAATCTGTTAAATCTGGGATCTTGGGAGGAAAAATGTATCCATATGCAGAAACACAAAGAGGAAAGAGAAGAATAAATACTAAGTTCTCAGGATCACCCCCTCCTAAGGGAAAGCTAAACTTCTAAAATTAACACTTATTTTGCTGCAGAGCAAGGAGCTGCGTAATTCTGCTAATCTAGAAAATTTCTAAAGCAGCCAGGACAATGTACATGTTCTCTTCCAATGTCATTATGCACAGCAGGGACAGAGAATGCATTTGTGGAACCATTAAGCTTAAATTAAAATTACACCTTAGAGTGAAATTCTGCACTAATGTACATTATGTTACTTGAGGGTGCCTTTGCTTCCTCCTCTCTTCGTTGAGTTAAACGTGAACTTGGTTTCATTTGGAAATCTAAGGAGGGAAAAAAAAACCTCATTACATTACCATTTGTATTCTGTTTTGTGCAGGGCAGCCTTGGGGGCCTAACATTTTGTGAGGATTCTCTTTGGATCTCCTGCCTTTGTTCCAACTGTGTAGGTTCTGGGAGATAAGGGAAGGAGTTGTAACCTGCTGTTCAGTACCTCCTTTAAATGGCAAAACTGTAATATGATATACTTGAAAAAGACTTTCTCTCATGATGCCTAATTACAAAGAAAATTTTATGGAAATATGTGGATTATTTAAAGTTACTAAGCATATGGTCCAGATTTCCTTTCTGTATGATTCAATCTGGAAGCCTACATGAATGATTTCTTTTGAACCATATTTTACAATGAAATATAACATGCTGTGTACACATGTTATATACCTCATAGTATATAGTAAGTAGCATGACATAGTAAGCAACATGAATAAATATTCCATGTATTTGGGAGGGTTCAGCCCTTAGCTATAGTTACCTAACATTTCTTCCTCATATGTCATATCTGTACTTAAATATATATATATATATACACACACACATATATATACATATATAATATACACAAATGAATAATTTTATATATGTATATACACATATATACATATATGATATACACATGTGAATAATTTTACCAGCATGTGTAGTTCAATCTCATTTATTTCATAGGGAATAGCCTACTCATTTGCAGATAGCTTCTCTGATTTGCAAGTGTTTTATTCAATAATGGTCCAGACTAAAGTTATCTTAAAAAGGAATTTTACTATTGAACTAATTAAAGTTTTTTTCTTTAATGGCCAAGATCTGATTCTACCTGTTCTTCAACTTGTGAAACTATTGTTCAAAATTTTACTTTTACTAATAGAATGAAATTATGGCTACTTTTTTGTGAAAGTTTTTGAATATATCTTTATTATCTTTCCTCATTTAACTTATAAAGCTAGTTCTATGTGATGAACTGAATGAGAGGAGTAATTAGAATCATTGTTTCTGTATATGATAAAGTTTTTAAAAATTCATAATATATATGCTAAAAAAGTATTCAACATATATAAAACTTAAAAAAATAATTTTTAAAAGCAAGCTTTTAAAAATATCTACTGTTTAACTATCATCAGCAAGGAACCAGAAAGCTTAGCTAGGGCCTATTTGGCTTTTTGTGAAAATCTACAAAATGTAGGGCAAAAAGTATCCTTTTTAAACTTGGTCCCTTCTTTGAAACCCAAGTCCCTGAAAAAAACTATTTAGGTAACTGGATTTTCCTCCCAACTAGAATCCCTATTCTTTCCCTTCACTACACTTCATCTTCCATCCTGGCTCCAGAAAATTCCTTTCCTAAAAACAGATATAGTATATCAGCTCTGTTTTATAACATTGGTTTACCCTCAGACTTTTCACTGAGGTAAGGCAGAACTGTATGAATATGTCAGTGTTAACAAAAAAGCCTTTTGTACCTCACTTCCTATCATCAGATAGGCTTGAGGTCATTACCACCCAAATGGGACACATGTGAGGGGAAAATTAATAATTACCCTGGGACAACAGGCAAAAGCTATGGTTTTTCCAGTAATCATGTACAGGTGTGAAAGCTGGACAATAAAAAAAGGCTGAGCACCAAAGAACTGATGCCTTCATTCTGTGGTGCTGGACAAGATACTTGAGAGTCCCTTGGACTGCAAGGAGATCAAACTAGTCAATCCTAAAGGAAACCAACCCTGTAACATTTATTGGAAGGACTGATGCTGAAGCTGAAGCTCTAATATTCTGGCCATCTGATGCTGGGAAAGATTGAGGGCAAGAGGAGACAGGGAGGACAGAGGATGAGATGGCTGGATAGCATCACCGACCTGATGGACATGAGTTTGAGCAAACTCTGGGAAATAGTGAAGGACAGGGGTGCCCAGCGTGCTACAGGTCTTGGGGTTGTAAAGAGCATATAGGACTGAGTAAAACTGAACAAAAACAACAGGCAAATTGGAAATGTTTGCTGAGAGTTTGTGTTCTGTTGCATCCAAAAATTAAGGTTAAAAAAAGAGGAAAGTCTCTTTATGACTTATTTAGTTTTCAGCTAACTGTATATAAATTTACTCAACAAACATTTGTGAATGCTTACTCTATGCCAATCATTCTGCCAGGAGCTGTGACTACAAAGATAAGCAATTTTCAATGCCTGTCCTTCAAGTTAAGGACGAACACTTGAAAAATTGCTGCATTGATGGCAAAGTCCCAATCACTTTCTTGACACAGGTCTCTCAGAAAGTACCTTACACTCTGTGGAACTGCCTTACTCCTTCTGCTGGCTTTATTAAATTTGGGGTAATGACCTCAAATTTCCTTTGTGAACACTTTTACATAATGAGTATTAACCCTCAATATTTCATTTTAGCCACTGATAAAGTCAAGAAAACACACCTAATTATACTTTTGATGCTATAGGCAAATGCAATGAAAATTGAATGACTATTTTTGAGGGATAGGAAATTCAGTTCAGTTCAGTCACTCAGTCATGTGCCGCTCATGTGAACCCATGAATCGCAGCATGCCAGGCCTCCCTGTCCATCATCAAGTCCTGGAGTTCACTCAAACTCATGTCCATTGAATCAGTAATGCCATCCAACCATCTCATCCTCTGTCATCCCCTTCTCCTCCCGCCTTCAATCTTTTCCAACTTCAGGGTCTTTTCAAATGAGTCTGCTCTTCGCATCAGTTGGCCAAATGACTGGAGTTTCAGCTCAACATCAGTCCTTCCAAAGAACACCCAGGACTGATCTCCTTTAGGATGGACTGGTTTGATCTCCTTGCAGTACAAGTGACTCTCAAGAGTCTTCTCCAACACCACAGTTCAAAAGCATCAATTCTTTGGTGCTCAGCTTTCTTCACAGTCCAACTTTCACATCCATACATGACCACTGGAAAAACCATAGCCTTGACTATACAGACCTTTGTTGGCAAAGTAATATCTCTGTTTTTCAATATGCTATCTAGGTTGGTCATAACTATTCTTCCAAGGAGTAAGCGTATTTTAGTTTCATGGCTACAATCACCATTTGCAGTGATTTTGAAGCCCCCCAAAATAAATTCTGACACTGTTTCCCCATCTATTTCCCATGAAGTGATGGGACCAGATGCCATGATCTTTGTTTTATGAATGTTGAGCTTTAAGCCAACTTTCCCACTCTCCTCTTTCACTTTCATCAAGAGGCTTTTTAGTTCCTCTTCACTTCCTGCCATAAAAGTGGTATCATCTGCATATCTGAGGTTATTGATATTTCTTGCAGCAGTCTTGATTCCAGCTTGTGTTTCTTCCAGTCCAGTGTTTCTCATGATGTGCTCTGCACAGAAGTTAAATAAGCAGGGTGACAATATACAGCCTTGATGGACTCCTTTTCCTATTTGGAACCAGTCTGTTGTTCCATGTCCAGTTCTAACTGTTGCTTCCTGACCTGCATATAGGTTTCTCAGGAGGCCAGTCAGGTGGTCTGGTATTACTTTGCCATAAAACGTCTATCTAGTCAAAGCTGTGGTTTTTCCAATAGTCACGTATGGATGTGAGAGTTGAGCCATAAAGAACGGATGCATCAAAGAATTGATGTTTTTGAACTGTAGTGTTGGAGAAGGCTCTTGAGAGTCCCTTGGACTGCAAGGAGATCCCACCAGTCAATCCTAAAGGAAATCAGTCCTGAATATTCATTGGAAGGACTGATGTTGAATTTGAAATGCCAATACTTTGGCCACCTGATGTGACGAGCTGACTCATTTGAAAAGACCCTGATGCTGGGAAAAATTGAAGGTGGGAGGAGAAGGGGATGACAGAGAATGAGATGGTTGGGTGACATCATTGACTCAATGGACATGAGTTGGAGCAAATTCCAGGAGTTCACGATAGATAGGGGAATCTGACATGCTGCAGTCCATGGGGTTGCAAAGAGTCGGATATGACTGAATTACTGAAATGATGATGAGCTAATGATGGCACAGCATTGATGACACTGTGAAAGTTAGCATGACCCTTTACAGCTATAGTTAGGTAATATTTTGTGTGACATCAGGAAAAATGATAGCATGAGTGAACTTTTGGGAAGTACCTTTGCACTCTAGACAAAAATTGATTGTGACATGATACTATAACTTTAAAAAAATCAGTCATGTTTCTTAAGATAGGCTTGTATTGCTGTAAATTTCCCTTTTGGCACTGCTTTTACTCCATCCCATAGGTTTTGAGTTGTATTTTCATTGTCATATGTTTTCTAGGTTAATTTTTATTTCCTTTGTGATTTCTTTAGTGATCTATCAGTTATTCAGAAGTGTATTGCTTAGAGTTCATGTTTTTGTGTTATTTATGAAATCTAGAAAGACGGTACAGACGAATCTATTTGCAGGGTGGAATCGAGATGCAGACATAGAGCACAGACTTGTGGATACAGTGAGGGAGGAGACAAACTGAGAGAGTAGCATTGAAGCATATATGTTACCATGTGTAAAATTAGATAGCCAGTGGACATTTTCTGTATGATGCAGGGAGCTCAAATCAGGTGCTCTGTAACAACCTAGAGGGGAGAGATGGGATTGGAGGTGGGAAGGAGGTTCAAGAGGGAGGAAACACTGGTATACCAAGGCGTGATTCATGTTGATGTATGGCAGAAAAAAATTGCTGTTGCTGTTCGTCACTCAGTCGTGTCCAACTCTTTGTGACCCCATGGACTGCAGCACCCCACGTTTCCCTGTCCTTAACTCTCTCCCAGAGTTTACTTGAGCTCTTGCCCATTTTGTCTATAACGCCACCTAACCATCTCATCCTCTGTCGTCTGCTTCTCCTGCCTTCAATCTTTCCCAGCGTCAGGGTCTTTCCCAATGAGTAGGCTCTTTTGGTCAGGTGGGCAAAGTATTGGAAATTCAGTTTAAGCATCAGTCCTTCCAGTCAATGAATATTCAGGATTAATTTCCTGTAGGTTTGA
This sequence comes from Oreotragus oreotragus, assembly GCA_006410675.1. Taxonomy (NCBI): domain Eukaryota; kingdom Metazoa; phylum Chordata; class Mammalia; order Artiodactyla; family Bovidae; genus Oreotragus; species Oreotragus oreotragus. The sequence continues at coordinate 45,675 of SJYX01009664.1, read as the reverse complement.
CTTGTTTGATCTCCTTGCTCTCTAAGGGACTCTCAAGAGTCTTCTTCAGCACCACAGTTCAAAAGCATCAGTTCTTTGGCACTCAGCCTTCTTTAAGGTCTAACTCTCACATCCATCCGTGACTACTGGAAAAACCACAGCTTTGATTATATAGACTTTTACTGGCAAAGTGAGGTCTCTGCTTTTTAATATTGTCGAGATTTGTCATAGCTTTTCTCCCAAGGAGCAAGTGTCTTTTAATTTCATGGCTGCAGTTACCATCTGCAGTGATTTTGGAGCCTAAGAAAATAAAATCTGTCACTGTTTCCACTGTTTCTCCATCTATTTGCCATGAAGTGATGGGACTGGATGCCACGATACTAGTTTTGTGAATGTTGAGCTTTAAGCCAGCTTTTTTACTCTCCTCTTTCACCTTCCTCAAGAGCCTCTTTAGCTCCTCTTCACTTTCTACAGTTAGGGTGGTGTCATCTGCATATCTGAGATTCTTGATATTTCTCCCTGCAATCTTGATTCCAGCTTGTGCTTCATCCAGACCAGCATTTTGCACAAGATACTCTGCTAATAATGAATAAGCAGGGTGACAATTTACAGCTTTGATGTACTCCTTTCCCGATTTGGAACCAGTCCATTTTTCCATGTCCAATTCTAACTGTTGCCTCTTGACCTGCACACAGGTTTCTCAGGTGGCAGGTAGGGAGGAAGAAACCAATACAAAACTGTAAAACAATGATCATCCAGTTAAATACAAATTGATTTTAAAAATAACAGTCCCCATGATGGATTCATGTCAATGTATGCCAAAACCAATACAGTACTGTAAAGTAAAATAAAGTAAAAATTAAAAAATAAATAAATAAAAATAACAGTCAAATACATACAATTTTGATAGGTTAAAGAAGACTCTGCTCTGCTGCTGCTGCTAAGCCTCTGCAGTCGTGTCCAATTCTTGCGACCCCATAGACGGCAGCCCACCAGGTTCCCCCGTCCCTGGGATTCTCCAGGCAAGAGTACTGGAGTGAGTTGCCTTTGCCTTCTCCCAAAGAAGACTCTATAAATTAACAAATAGTTGTCCACATCACCGGCAAAATATACTCTTCAGAGTTGTAGACATACAATGTTTTGATTTGGTTGACATCTCCTTGCTTAGTGGGTGAGGCCTGGAAAGACAAAACAGACTCGAAGGCAGGATTCAAATTCTCAGCAAGCTTATATTCTTAAAGAAAAAACAATACCACCAATAAAGCAACACGCAAAAGCAACACTTACAAGCAATACTTGTAAGGCGAGTAAACTATACTCTTCAGAGTTGTAGACATACAATGTTTTGATTTGGTTGACATCTCCTTGCTTAGTGGGTGAGGCCTGGAAAGACAAAACAGACTCGAAGGCAGGATTCAAATTCTCAGCAAGCTTATATTCTTAAAGAAAAAACAATACCACCAATAAAGCAACACGCAAAAGCAACACTTACAAGCAATACTTGTAAGGCGAGTAAACGAAAAATGAGAGTGATATTACAAAACTTGAGGGGGGATACCCCCCAAATAGCATTATTGAATGGTTAAATTCCCATATATATAATTTTTATTATTATGGATATGACTTTTGAGTTTCTCACTGTAACCATTACACAAATTATGACTATAATATTTGACCTCAGACGTATTTCTCTTTTACTGTAAAAACTTGCACTCAAAAGCTGTGAAAAGGGTACTTTCTTACTTAATATCTAGTGCAGAGAAAAATAATATAAAATGGGGACACAGAGAAGTCTTCCTTCTTTCTTTGCAGCTTTGTGATTAATTTTAAAATTACACCATAGATTTTACCCTTAGTTTAAATTCTTGTTGATTTTAAAAAAGTACAATAGTCTTAAAAGAACTGATTAGAACAATCTAACTATATATATCAAAATAAAAATGGATAGCTTTTATAACTCTTGAGTTTGATGGCTCCCTGGAAACACCTTTGAGAAGAAATCCAACAATATACCAATACTGATGCTCTTTGTTTTAATAGTTGCAAACTCCGCAGCTTCCACTGATATTTTGCAGCATTTCCAAAAAGTTTTCATAAGATAAATAGCTCCACTGAATATTAATAAATACTTGTTTGCTATCATTGTTCTTGTTTTTATCCCTATGAGTAACAAGTTTGGGAAACATTGGGATTAACATAGTTAAAAATACTTCTTTACTACAAGACTTTTTAAAAGTTTTTAAATATTTTTTCAGCCCTTCTAGAAGGTGACAGGATGCATTATTCCTCAAAATTAGATAACCAAGGAACCCATTCTTACTGTGACTGGGTAGCTGGTATCAAGTGGGGAAATTTTTTCAGGGAACAACATTATCAGGGAATTTTACTTTGAAACACACTTACCTGAGTATCAAAGAACATGCTGAGCATACTTAGTTATTATTGACTTGGATACAGCCAAAATCTACTACAGTGTCTCAGTCACAATGATGAGCATGATTAATGGATGATCCCCTTGATTATTTTTTGATAATTTAGAAACTTCTTAAAATTGAACAATAGTTTGTTTACAGTGTTGTGTTAGCTTCAGATGTACAGCGAGGTGATACACTTATTCTTATTCAGATCGTTTCCATGATAGGTTATTCAAGATAATAAGTATAGTTTTCTGCGGCATATAGTACGTCCTTGTTGTTTTCTATTTTACATGCATTAGTGTGCACTGTCAATCCCAAACTCCTAACATACCTCTCCCTGACATTTATCCCTTGGTAAACATAAGTTCGTTTCCTATGTCTGTGAGTCTGTTCCTGTTCTGTAAATAATTTCACTTTATCACCTTTTAGATTCCGTAAATAAGTGAAATATAAATGGATATCTGATCTGAAGTAGCTCAGTCGTGTCCGACTCTTTGCGACCCCATGGACTGTAGCCTATCAGGCTCCTCCGTCCATGGGATTTTCCAGGCAAGAGTGCTGGAGTGGATTGCCATTTCCTTCTCCAGGGAATCTTCCCGACCCAGGAATCGAACCCAGGTCTCCCGCATTGCAGGCAGACGCTTTACCGTCTGAGCCACCAGGGAAGCCCTAAATGGATATAAGTGGATATAAATAAATGGATAAGTGGATATAAAAATATCATGTGATATTTTTTCTTTCTCTGTCTGACTTTACTCAGTATTTCAGTTAGTATGGCAACCTCTAGGTCCATCCTTGTTACTGCAAATGTCATTATTTCATTCTTGTTCTATATATACTCCATATATATGTCCATATCACATATTCTTTATCCATTCCTCTGTAGATGGACACTGAGGTTGCTTCCACATCTTGGCTACTGTAAATAGTGCTGCTATGAACAATGAAGTGCCATGTATGTTTCCAGACTAGAGTTTCCTTTGAATATATGTCTGGGAGTAAGACAACTGGATCATATGGTAACTCTATTTCTAGTTTTTTAAGGAACCTCTATACTGTTCTCCATAGTGACTGCACCAATTTATATTCTTGATTTTCTTTTCTGATTTGTATTTCCTTTTGCTGTTCTGATTGGATGACTTTAATTATCTAACTTCCAGCTTGCTATGCATTCTTCTGTATCACCTGGTCTGCTGTTAATTACTTCTGGTGTGTGTGGTTTTGTTTTTGTTTTTGTTTTTTTTAGTTACTGTATCTTCAACTCTGATTGGTTCTTTTTTATATTGTCTATTTTTCTTGCTAAAGTTCTCATTGCATTCATCTATTCTTTCCCCTAATTTGGTTAGTCTTCTTATTACTAATGCTTTGAATTCTTATTTGATAAGTTATTTCTGTCAGATGGTCAAGAGTCTGCCTACAATGTGGGCGACCCAGGTTTGATCCCTGGGTTAGGAAGATCCCCTGGAGAAGGAAATGGAAACCCACTCCAGTATCTTTGCTTGGAAAATCCCATGGATAGAGGAGCCTGGTGGGCTACAGTCCATGGGGTTGCAAAGAGCTGGACATGACTGAGAGACTAACACTTTTCATGCTTTCTGTTTTATTAGTCCCCTCGCTCCCCTCATCCAGGGGCTTTCTCTGGCTCTTTCAATTGAAGTGAATTTACCTTTCTCATTTCGCTTAACTTCCTCTGTTTCCATGAAATTAGGTGAAACAGCTGTTTGTTGAGGTCTTGAAAGCATGTCCTTGTGTGTTAGCCTCCCTATGTGGTCTGTGAATGCCCAGTGTCTTTGAAGTGAGAGCTAGCTTTGTATAGAGTCCATCCACGGCATCCATCCTGCTGCTGGAGCAAGTAAGTGTGCAAGAGCTCCTCGTGAGTGGGGTCCAGACTTCCCCCAGCCCCCCTGTCAGTCTCACTGGCCCTCCAAGCAGTCAAGGGTGCTCATCTTGCCTTTTTTTGGCACCCCAGGCCTGGGTTACTCAATATGTGGCTCAAAATACTCACTGCATATGTAACTGTCCTCCTCTTTTGCATTCCCTCCCGAGGGCACAGGTCCCAACCTGATGGGTTTTCTTCCCTTGTTACCTAATTCTGTGGGGATTTTTGTAACAGCCTTGGTGGTACAGGAGTTTTTCTGACAGTCTTGTTAGCTTTTAGTGATGATTGTTTCACTAGATATATTTTTGATATGTTGAGTGGGGGAAAATGAGTTCTACATCCTCCTATTCCTTCTTGGTCTCTTCCCCAATAATTTGGAAACTTTTACACAGTTATCATATTTCTTCATGTTATAAATGGCTTACATTATTTCTAATTTCAGCAGGTCATGTGGTCTCTTTCAGTTTTCATTTAAAATTATGCAAATATTCATCTGAAAGAAAATTCAGTAAAGTGTATAAAATCATTTTTGATGCTTATCAGTTCTATCTAAATTTTATACTTTAATTTCTTCGTGGGATAAGAACACACACCCATGCATTGCTGAAATATTTAATTAATTTAGAGTTACTACTAAATAGAAATTTGTGATTGACATTATAACTATACATCTGTAAGGCAAGAAAAAGAAGGTATTCCATCAAAGTCAGTGTACCAGAATTGCATCAGCTATAACAGTATCCAAGAATAGGAATAGTTATATTTAATAATAATACTAATTTTACATAAATAATTTACCTTTCCACCTAGTCAAGCCTGTATATTTGCAAATGTTCCTGAGTAGGCTATTTATTATATTTGCCTTTTTATTTTATTTTGGTGGCATAAAGTAGTGCTGTAACTCAATTTAAGAACATAAACCAGAAGAAAATATATAAACAGCTAAGTTTGATAAAATAATAAACACAACATGACTATTATAAAGAGTCACTCTTCTGCATATTCATAGCATATAACTATGTGATTTCTAAGAAGATTACTATGACACTTTATCTCCTTCCTGCCACATCTAATTTATGTTTCTATGTAGAGCCATNAGCTAAGTTTGATAAAATAATAAACACAACATGACTATTATAAAGAGTCACTCTTCTGCATATTCAAAGCATATAACTATGTGATTTCTAAGAAGATTACTATGACACTTTATCTCCTTCCTGCCACATCTAATTTATGTTTCTATGTAGAGCCATGATATCATGAGGGATCAGTGTTCTTGTTTGGATTGGTCTAAAGATAATGACAATTTCACTACCCACATCTCAAAACTATAATTTCCAAACTATCATTTCCTCACAAAAAATTCCTTTTTGGAAATGGTTTCCTTTCATTTTCTTTTTAAAAATCATCCATATACCATATTTACTTTGAGCACTTGTTTCTTCTTTTTCATATGTTTATAAGCAATTGAGAATTCTAATTCTGTACTCAGTATAGATAGTAAGGCTTTCAAGAAAATAATAATAATTAAAAATATAAGACATAGAGAAATTTCACTATCACTTAAAAGGGAGAGAGCAGAAAATGTACTGTTGAATCCAATTTGAAAATCTTTCTGACAAAATGACCTTTAAATCAACTATTACTGTATAATTGATCTTTCCTGTTGATTAGAACACAATCCTTTCCTTGATAGGATTCCACTTCAAAGCATGAAGCTTAAATTTTTTAAAAATAGAATTTATACTTTATTTTACTGTGCAAATTGTTTTTAAATTGTCCTGATCTGTATTGTGCTTTATTACATTTCTGTCTTAGCTGCATTCAACAACAGAGTTAACAGGTCCAGATTCATAAAAGAAAATAACTCTTAAGAGCATAATATTAAAATATTTCAGGCTGTAGAATATTTAAAACACCTTGCCCATTAAATGAGTATAAATAATGCATCAAATTTGAATATATCTGAAATGGGTTGCATGGGGAAATAACCTAGGTGTCTGTTTATTAACTCTTTTCCACATGTTCATTGGTTTTCTAGTGATTAATGTTTTAGCAAACAAGATACTATTAGGAAGAGAGTATAAAGTCAAAAGTTTGGTAAACTTATATATAGTACCACTTAAGAGTCACCGAAAATCCTTACCCACTCAAATCTTGAATGAGGGTGCTCACTGCTTCTTAACTCTTGATTTTTGCTGAATGTCATGAATTGCTCTCCAAAATTTACCTATAATTCCTTGGAGTAAGGAATTATATCCTTCAGTTCAGAAGAGAAACATATCTTCTTCATTTATCCTCAGAAACAATGGCATTCTGAGTTTAGCAAGATATCCTGACTTCTGCTGTACTTGCCAACAATAAAGTCAGTTAAGGTATAACTTAAATCTGTTAAAGTAATCAGAAGCAAGAGCACAGAATAGATTTATTTAAGAGAAAGGTTAAGAATGTAAAGCAATTTCTTTTAAATAAGCAAATTGAATTAACTAGCAGTTATTCTGAGAGTAACAAGAAATGTTTACATACGTAACCAAGGCAAATAGAGTATATATATCCTTTAAAGTGTTTTTGTACATTTGTAAGATTTATAGTCCATCTTATTAAGTTACTAAATTGATACGACTATCAGGAAAAATATTATTTTTCTTGTCAAGGTGTTAGTCACATTCAGTTCAGTTCAGTCGCTCAGTCATGTCTGACTCTTTGAGACCGTATGAATCGCAGCACGCCAGGCCTCCCTGTCCATCACCAACTCCTGGAGTTCACTCAGACTCATGTCCATCGAGTCAGTGATGCCATCCAGCCATCTCATCCTCTGTCATTCCCTTCTCTTCATGCCCCCAATCCCTCCCAGCATCAGAGTCTTTTCCAATGTGTCAATGCTTTGCATGAGGTGGACAAAGTATTGCAATTTCAGCTTTAGCATCATTCCTTCCAAAGAAATCCCAGGGCTGATCTCCTTCAGAATGGACTGGTTGGATCTCCTTGCAGTCCAAGGGACTCTCGAGAGTTTTCTCCAACACCACAGTTCAAAAGCACCAATTCTTCGGCGCTCAGCCTTCTTCACAGTCCAACTCTCACATCCATACATGACTACTGGAAAAACCATACCCTTGACTAGACTGACCTTAGTCGGCAAAGCAATGTCTCTGTTTTTGAACACGCTATTTAGGTAGGTCATAACTTTTCTTCCAAGGAGTAA
>SJYX01009664.1:25642-38048 GCA_006410675.1 Oreotragus oreotragus | reverse complement strand
GCTGCAGTCACCATCTGCAGTGATTTTGGAGCCCCCCAAAATAAAGTCTGACACTGTTTCCACTGTTTCCCCATCTATTTCCCATGAAGTGATGGGACCGGATGCCATGATCTTCGTTTTCTGAATGTTGAGCTTTAAGCCAACTTTTTCACTCTCCTCTTTCACTTTCACATTACTAACTACCAAAATTCTGAAAATAAATAAAAGCTATCATATGAACACATCTTAACATGTGTTCATTTAATTTAATCATAGATCAAATTATTTCTGATCAACATGTATTGATAATCATTTTATCGATAAAGTAAGTGTGAAAACACCAGTTGGTACTGCATCCAGTGTCATTTCAATATAGTACTTTACTCTTAGCTTGACAGTTAACAATGAAGTTATACTTTTTACTACCAAAGAGATAATTATTGCTATTAGACTAAATTTAGAATCCAAAATTTTTGAAATAAAATATAATATATAAAATATAATACTCAAGCTATTGCTACTTTTCAATATAAAGAATTTCAAAAGAATTTCTGTATCAGGACTTTTCATGTACACTGAAAATGATCTTTTATTTGGAGATCATCTTTCATTACACTGAAAATGAATATATTTCCAGCAGTGCAGAGAAGAAAACAGCCTTGACATTTATAATCCTTGTCTGTATTACTATTCTGTGGAGGGGTAAAAAGAGCAGCTGTATTGCACTGGGGAGAGAATTATCATATTTTGTTCTATATTCAAATAGACTTGCTATATTTGATACAAAGGCTCAAATTTACCCTGAAATGAAATTTAGGGTCCCTGTTAATTTTTCATGATGTGTTTTTCAGTAATCCACTTTATGATATGCAAACATTAAGTATCATTTTCAAATAGAGCTTTCTCTAGGGGAGAGCTGAAACTATGACCCTTGTAGAATAAATCCCCTCCACTTAATGGTCATTAGATGTCACTTCTCTCCCAAATGATGCAGCTGTAAAAAGGTTTCTGTTTTCCTTGGCAACAAACTCAAATTGTATCCAACAAGGAATTTAAAAGTATTTAAATGAGAACTACAGATGTGTGAGCCATTTGGAAAAATAACTTACACTGACTTAAGTGAAACTTATGGAAATTTTTTGAACTAACTTGGAACCATTTAAAAAGTTTAGATCATAGTTGAAATATCTTACCACTCTATTTTATATCACCCTCAGTGGCTGCCTTTTGCTTTCCATAAGTACATTTAGTCTCTGTGAATATACCACAAACTCATTCCTAGGGATGAAAGACTACTCAAAGTGCAGACAATAATGTAAAGAAAATAAATATTTTATTCTGTTCAGGTTTTAGGTATGCATATAATTTGTATCTATCTATAAATACATACAGACATATTTAAGTATATATATTCTTTGGTGAAGAATTGGTGCTTTTGAACTGTGGTGTTGGAGAAGACTCTTGCAAGTCCCTTGGACTGCAAGAAGATCAAACCAGTCCATACTAAAGGAGATCCGTCCTGGGTGTTCATTGGAAGGACTGATGCTGAAGCTGAAACTCCAATACTTTGGCCACCTAATGCAAAGAGCTGACTCATTGGAAAAGACCCTGATGCTGGGAAAGACTGAGAGTAGGAGGAGAAGGGGATGACAGAGGATGAGATGGTTGAATGGCATCACCGACTTGATGGACATGAGTTTGAGTAAGCTCTGGGAGTTGGTGATGTACAGGGAAGCATGGTGTAGTGCAGTCCATGGGGTCACAAAGAGTTGCATGTGACTGAGTGACTGAACTGAACTGAACTGAAGCAAGATATGGCAAGTCTGAACATTGACATCTAAGGAATCAGTGAACTAAAATAAATAGGAATGGTGAATTTAATTCAGATGACCATTGTATCTACTACTGTGGCAAGAATCCCATAGAAGAAATGGAGTACCCCTCATAGTCAGCTAAAGAATCCAAAAAATAGTACTTGGGTACAACCTGAAAAGTGACAGAATGATCTAGGTTCATTTCCAAGGCAAACCATTTAACATTGTAGCAATCCAAGTCTATGCCCCAAGGACTGATGCCAAAAAAGCTAAAGTTGATCGGTTCTGTGAAGGACTACAATACATTCTAGAGCTATATAGTCAGCTAAAGAATCCAAAAAATAGTACTTGGGTACAACCTGAAAAGTGACAGAATGATCTAGGTTCATTTCCAAGGCAAACCATTTAACATTGTAGCAATCCAAGTCTATGCCCCAAGGACTGATGCCAAAAAAGCTAAAGTTGATCGGTTCTGTGAAGGACTACAATACATTCTAGAGCTAAGAATAACAACAACAATAAAAAAAGAAAGCTATGCTGGGAGGGATTGGGGGCAGGAGGAGAAGGGGACAACCGAGGATGAGATGGCTGGATGGCATCACGGACTCGATGGACTTGAGTCTGAGTGAACTCCGGGAGATGGTGATGAACAGGGAGGCCTGGCATGCTGCGATTCATGGGGTCTCAAAGAGTCGGACACGACTGAGGGACTGAACTGAACTGAATCCTTGTCATCATAGGGGATTGGAATGCAAAAGTAGGAAGTGAGGGGATACCCAGAATAACAGCCAAGTTTGGCCTTGGAGTATAAAATGAAGTAGGGCAAAGGCTAGAAGAGTTTTGTCAAGAGAACTGCTGATCGTAGCAAACAACCTTTTCCAGCAACCCAAAAGATGACTGTACACATGGACATCACCAGATGGCCAATATAGAAATGAGATTGATTATATTCTTTGCAGTCAAAAATGGAGAAATCCTATAAACTCAACAAAAATAAGGCCTGGTGTTGACTGTGGCTCAAATCATGGGCTCCTTATCATGAAATTGAGGATTAAATTGAACAAAGTAGGGAAAACCACTAGGACATACAAATATGACCTAAATCAAATCCCTTATGATTATACAGTGGAGGTGACAAATGGATTCAAGAGATTAGATCTGGTAGACTGCCTGAAAGACTATAGACAGAAATTCATAACATTCTGCAGGAGATAGTGACCAAAACCATCTCAAAGAAAAAGAAATGCAAGAAGGCAAAATGGTTGTCTGAGGAATCTTTACAAATAACTGAGGAAAGAAGAGAAGCCAAAGGTGAGGAAGAAAGGGAAAGATACCCAGGTGAATGTAGAATATCTGAGAACAGCAAGGAGAGGTAAGACCTTCTTAAATGAACAATGCAAAGAAATAGCAGGAAAGAATAAAATAGGAAAGACTAGAGGTCTCTTCAAGAAAATTGGAACTATCAAGGGAACATTTCATGCAAAGGTGGGCAAAATAAAGGACAGAACCTGTAAGGACTTAACAGAAACAGAAGAAATTAAGAGATGGCAAGAATACACTGAAGAACTATATAAAAAAGGTGATCCACATAACATGATGGTATGGTAACTCACCTAGCACCAGACATCCTGGAATGTGAAGTCAAGTGGGCCTTAGGAAGATTTGTGAAAAGTGAAATTGTTAGTCACTCAGTTGTGTCTCCCTCTTTGCAAACCCATGAACTGTAACCCATCAGCCTCCTCTGGCTATGGAATTCTCTAGCCAAAAATACTGGAGTGTGTAGCCATTCCTTTCTCCAAAGGATCTTCCCAACCAAGGGATCAAACCTGGGTCTCCTGCATTGCAGTCTGATTCTGTACCATCTAAGACACTGGGGAAGACTTTAGGAAGCAATATTAGGAACAAAGCTAGTTTAGGTTACAGAATTTCAGCTGAGCTATTGAAAATCCTAAAAGATGATGCTGTGGAAGTGCTGCCCTCAATATGACAGGAAATTGGAAAAACTCAGTAGTGAACACAGGGTTGGAAAAGTTCAGTGTTTATTTCCATCCCAAAGAAGGGGAATGCCAAAGAATTTTCCAACTACCATACAACTGCACTTATTTCAAAGACTAGCAAGGTTATGCTGAAAATTCTTCAAGTTAGGCTTTAGCAGTATGTTAACCAAGAACTTCAAGATGTACATGCTAGGTTTGGAAGAGTCAGATTAATCAGAGATTAAATTGCCAACATCAGTTGGATCATAGAGAAGGCAAGGGAATTTCAGAAAAAATCTACTTGTACTACATTGACTATGCTATAACCTTTGACTGTGTGTCATGAAAAACTGTGGAAAATTCCTTAGAGATGGGAGTATCAGACCATTTTTCTTATTTCCTAAGAACCCTGCATGTGGATCAAGAAGCAGCAGACAGAACAGAACATGAAACAGCTGACTGGTTAAAAATTGGGAAAGGTGTACAAAAAGGCTGTATTCTGTCACCCTGCTTATTTTACTGCATAACTATGTCTGCATAATTATTAATAATTTACTGCATAATTATTTCTGCATAATTTATATGCAGGTTGCCTCATGTAAAATATCAGGATGGATGAACCACAAGCTGGAATCAAGATTACTGGGAGAAATATTAACAATCTCAAATATGCAGATGAAACTACACTAATGATAGAAACTGAAGATGAGGGTGAAACAGGAGGAAGAAATACGAGAAAAAGCTGGCTTGAAACGCAACATTAAAAAACTAAGATCATGGCATCTGGTTCCATCATTCATAGAAAATATAAGAGTTTTAGTGGAAACAGTGACAGTTTTTATTTTCTTGGGCTCCAAACTAACTGCAGATGGTGCCTTCAGCCCTAAGATTAAAAGACAGTTGCTCTTTGGAAGGAAAGGTATGACAAACCTAGACAGTGTATTAAAAACCAGAGACATCAGTTTGCCAACAAAGGTCCGTCTAGTCAAAGCTATGTTTTTTCAGTCAGCACTCATGTACAGGCGTGAGATTTGGACCACAAAGAAAGCTGAGTGCTGAAGAGTTGATACTTTCAAAGTGGGTGCTGGAGATGACTCTTGAGAGTTCCTTGAACAGCAAGCAAATCAAACCAGTCAGTGCTGAAGGAAATCAACCCTGAATATTCATTGAAAGGGCTCATTCTGAAGCTGAAGCTCGAGTACTTTGGCCACCTGATGTGAAGAGCTGACTCACTGGAAAAGATTCTCATGCTGGAAAGATTGAAGGCAGAATGAGGAGGGTGTGACGGAAGATGAGACAGTTAGATAGCATTACTGACTCAATGGATATGAATTTGAGCAAACTCCTGGAGATCATGGAGAACAGTGGAGCCGGGCATGCTGAGGTCCATGAGATGACAAAGTTTTGGACATGACTTAGTAACTGAAAAATAGGAAGTAACAAAAAGCATGGTTACTTTTTGAAATTATGCCAACATTCTTAATTCTTTCTAATGATTCTATCCCTCTTTCTTTTGTATGTCCCAGTTTGAGTCTCAGTTTCTCAGTGGACACAATTGAACTACAGTCCAATTGAATCAGGTGAATTGTGGTCATGTAACCTAAAACTGACCAGTCTAAGAACCAAAGTCTAAGAAAGTCTGAGGTCACATGCTTTCGTCATTTGTATTTTGTCATAATCAACATGCTCTGAAAATTGTTCGGATAGGCATATGTTGGCATTAGTGAATGAAGTTGCTCAGTCGTGTCTGACTCTTTGCAACCCTATGGACTGTAGCCTATCAGGCTCCTTTGTCCATGGGATTTCTCAGGCAAGAATGCTGGAGTGGGTTGTCATTTCCTATTCCAGGAGATCTACCCAACCCAGAGACTGAACCCAGGTCTCCTGCATTGTAGGTTTACCACCCATCTGAGCCACCAGGGAAGACATTATGTCAGCAGTAATTTTTATTTTTGTTAAGACCTACCAAAGACATCAGGAAGGAAGCAGAATCAGGTTTACTTTTGTTGTTTGTTTTATATTTGGCATTAAACACTGACCAATAAGTGAATAAAATTTATAGTCTCCCTTTTTCTTTCTTTTAGTAATTATTTTTTAATTGAAGGATAAATGCTTTACAGAATTTTGTTAGTTTCTGCCAAACATCAACATGAATCAGGAATCCTTGATGTTCATAATCTTTTTAGAGTTTCTGGGATTATGCTTCCGTTTAANCCAAGTCCAAATCTCACATCCATACATGACCACTGGAAAAACCATAGCCTTGACTAGACAGATTTTGTTGGCAAAGTAATATCTCTGCTTTTCAATATGCTATCTAGGTTGGTTGTAACTTTTCTTCCAAGGAGTAAGTCTCTTTTAATTTCATGACTGCAGTTACCATCTGCAGTGATTTTGGAGCCCCCCAAAATAATAAATAAAATAAAAAAAAGAAGAAGACATTAAATACAATGATATCAGGAAATTTAGATGAATGAATGTAAAAATGCTTGCTCCTACATTACGGTCACACAAACATGAACTTCCAACAGATTGAAGACTTAAATGCAAAAGCTAAAACTATGAAATGAATGGAAAAAAAATATGAGATATAGCTTACTGCGAAAAATGGGAGAATACCTTCATGATATAAACATATTTCATAATAAAAATTTTTGAAAATAAGCCATGAGATAATTTGCTTTATATCAAACTTAAGGATTTTAAAATATTTTTTATGATAATGGTCACTATCTGCATATCCATCAAAAATTTCCTAGCCTCTCCTATAGCTAGATTTGGGAACTGTGTCTTATTTTGGGCAATGGGATGTATGCCAAATTAACATGTGTTACTTCTGTTAAAATACACTTAGAAAAGAGTATGGTTAAACCATAATTTCTATCTCCTTTTCTCTGTATCAGTGGAGATCATATTTAAAATGGTAGTGCCAACAGATAGAGACCTCTTAAACTCCTAAGTCCCCACTATGAAAGGACTCTTTGCCTGGCCAGAACTATCACAAATTATCACAAACTTTGGATGATATTCTATGTTAAAACACTTAGATTTTGAAATCGTTCATGAATAGCCTACTCTCTCCTGACAATTATACCCATCAACAAAGGCTACAAGATGATCTTCTGTCTGAAACCAAAATAAAAAATAAATGTAATACAAAATGAACTCCTAGAAGTCAACAAGAAAGGTATAAGAAATATAATAAAACCAATGAGCAAAGGAGAGTAATATAAAATTCAAAACACAGAATAATGAAATTTCTATAAATATTTGATTCTAATTCACTAGGAAGTTTATCATTGTGAATTTTAAAAATGGTAATGCTGAAGACAAATATTGGATAAAAGCAAGTGTTAGGTTGAAGAAATATTGAAAATTTCATATACTTCTATTGAGACTTTAAATAGTTGCAGTTGTTGTAGAAAGTGCTTTTTCAGAACTTAGTAAAATACTATGTGTATAATTTGGGGTCTAGAAATTCCACTCCTGGACATAGATTCCCACTCAGTCCAGTAACTCTTTCTTGTCTGTTTGTAATAGAAGATTCTCGTTCTCTATGGAACAGATTAAAAAATGTAGCAAATTAAATTATAGAATATTGTTAGTAGGTAGAAACAAAGACTATATATGTGTGTGTGTATAGCAAAGTCATAAAAACATAATATTGTTTGAGAAATGAAATATTTAGATACAAATATCAATAGCATTTATGTTGATTTTAAAATATGTACAATAGTATATTTAAAGGCATATATCAAATAATGGGCATATACCTATGTGGGAGGAAGCAATGGGAGTATGGCATAAGAATGAAAGAAAAGTTTTTTTTTCACCAATGTGTTATAGTTTTCTATATATAGGTCTTTTGTTTCTTTAGGTAAAAATTTTCCTAGGTATTCTATTCTTTTCATCACAATGGTGAATGGGATTGTTTCCTTAATTTCTATTTTCTCATTGTTAGTGTATGGGGATGTAAGGGATTTCTGTGTATTAATTTTATATCCTGCAACTTTACTATATTCATTGATTAACTCCAGTAATTTTCCAGTGGTGTCTTTAGGGTTTTCTATATAAAGGCTCATGTCATCTGTAAACAGTGAGAGTTTTACTTCTTTTCCAATATGGATTCCTTCTATTCCTTTTTCTTCTCTGATTGCTGTGGCTAAAACTTCCAAAACTATGTTGAATAGTAATGGTGAGAGTGGGCACCCTTGTCTTATTCCTGACTTTAGAGGAAATGCTTTCAATTTTTTGCCATTGAGGATAATGTTTGCTGTGGGTTTCTGGCTTTTATTATGTTGAGGTATGTTCCTTCTATAACTTTTTTCTGGAAAGTTTTTATCATAGTAGGTGTTGAGTTTTGTCAAAGGCTTTCTCTGCATCTATTGAGATAATCATATGGTTTTTATCTTTCAAATTGTTAATGTGGTGCATCACATTGATTGATTTGCAAATATTGAAGAATTCTTGCATCCCTGTGATAAAGCCCAGTTAGTCATAACGTATGATCTTCTTAATATGTTGTTGGATTCTGTTTGCTAGAATTTTGTTGAGGATTTTTGCATCTATGTTCATTAGTGATATTGACCTGTAGTTTTCTTTTTGTTGTGGCACCTTTGTCTGATTTTGGTATTAGGGTGATGGTGGCCTCATAGAATGAATTTGGGAGT
Organism: Oreotragus oreotragus; assembly: GCA_006410675.1. Lineage (NCBI taxonomy): Eukaryota > Metazoa > Chordata > Mammalia > Artiodactyla > Bovidae > Oreotragus > Oreotragus oreotragus. The sequence continues at coordinate 29,609 of SJYX01009664.1, read as the reverse complement.
TTACCCTTCTCTGCAATTTTCTGGAAAAGATTGAGTAGGATATGTGTTAGCTCTTCTCTAAGTGTTTGGTAGAATTCACCTGTGAAGCCATCTGGTCCTAGACTTTGTTTGTTGGAGACTTTTGATTAGCTTCAATTTCTGTGCTTGTGATGGGTCTGATAAGATTTTGTATTTGTTCTGGGCTCAGTTTCAGAAAGTTATACTTTTTTAAAAAATTTAAATTTTTTATTTTAATTGGAGGCTAATTACTTTACAATTACTTTGTATTGGTTTTACCATACATCAACATGAATCCGCCATGGGTATACACATGTTCCCCATCCTGAACTGCCCTCCCACATCCCTCCCTGTACCATCCCTCTGGGTCATCCCAGTGCACCAGCCCCAAGCATCTGTATCCTGCATCGAACCTGGACTGGCAATTCATTTCTTCTCATGTAAAATATCAGGATGGATGAATCACAAGCTGGAATCAAGATTACTGGGAGAAATATTAACAATCTCAAATATGCAGATGAAACTACACTAATGATAGAAACTGAAGATGAGGGTGAAACAGGAGGAAGAAATACGAGAAAAAGCTGGCTTGAAACGCAACATTAAAAAACTAAGATCATGGCATCTGGTTCCATCATTCATAGAAAATATAAGAGTTTTAGTGGAAACAGTGACAGTTTTTATTTTCTTGGGCTCCAAACTAACTGCAGATGGTGCCTTCAGCCCTAAGATTAAAAGACAGTTGCTCTTTGGAAGGAAAGGTATGACAAACCTAGACAGTGTATTAAAAACCAGAGACATCAGTTTGCCAACAAAGGTCCGTCTAGTCAAAGCTATGTTTTTTCAGTCAGCACTCATGTACAGGCGTGAGATTTGGACCACAAAGAAAGCTGAGTGCTGAAGAGTTGATACTTTCAAAGTGGGTGAAGGAAAGGTATGACAAACCTAGACAGTGTATTAAAAAGCAGAGACATCAGTTTGCCAACAAAGATCCGTCTAATCAAAGCTATGTTTTCTCAGTCAGCACTCATGTACAGGCATGAGATTTGGACCACAAAGAAATCTGAGTGCTGAAGAGTTGATGCTTTCAAAGTGGGTGCTGGAGATGACTCTTGAGAGTTCCTTGAACAGCAAGCAAATCAAACCAGTCAGTGCTGAAGGAAATCAACCCTGAATATTCACTGAAAGGGCTCATTCTGAAGCTGAAGCTCGAGTACTTTGGCCACCTGATGTAAAGAGCTGACTCACTGAAAAAGATTCTGATGCTGGAAAGATTGAAGGCAGAATGAGGAGGGTGTGACGGAAGATGAGACAGTTAGATAGCATTACTGACTCAATGGATATGAATTTGAGCAAACTCCTGGAGATCATGGAGAACAGTGGAGTCGGGCATGCTGAGGTCCATGAGATGACAAAGTTTTGGACATGACTTAGTAACTGAAAAATAGGAAGTAACAAAAAGCATGGTTACTTTTTGAAATTATGCCAACATTCTTAATTCTTTCTAATGATTCTATCCCTCTTTCTTTTGTATGTCCCAGTTTGAGTCTCAGTTTCTCAGTGGACACAATTGAACTACAGTCCAATTGAATCAGGTGAATTGTGGTCATGTAACCTAAAACTGACCAGTCTAAGAACCAAAGTCTAAGAAAGTCTGAGGTCACATGCTTTCGTCATTTGTATTTTGTCATAATCAACATGCTCTGAAAATTGTTCGGATAGGCATATGTTGGCATTAGTGAATGAAGTTGCTCAGTCGTGTCTGACTCTTTGCAACCCTATGGACTGTAGCCTATCAGGCTCCTTTGTCCATGGGATTTTTCAGGCAAGAATGCTGGAGTGGGTTGTCATTTCCTATTCCAGGAGATCTACCCAACCCAGAGACTGAACCCAGGTCTCCTGCATTGTAGGTTTACCACCCATCTGAGCCACCAGGGAAGACATTATGTCAGCAGTAATTTTTATTTTTGTTAAGACCTACCAAAGACATCAGGAAGGAAGCAGAATCAGGTTTACTTTTGTTGTTTGTTTTATATTTGGCATTAAACACTGACCAATAAGTGAATAAAATTTATAGTCTCCCTTTTTCTTTCTTTTAGTAATTATTTTTTAATTGAAGGATAAATGCTTTACAGAATTTTGTTAGTTTCTGCCAAACATCAACATGAATCAGGAATCCTTGATGTTCATAATCTTTTTAGAGTTTCTGGGATTATGCTTCCGTTTAATTGGCTTTTCTTTGTCTAGAGCAGCTATATAGGATTGGGTTATCTGAAAAGAGAAACAAATTATTTCAATAACTTTGAAGAATGATTGCACACAAATGGAAAACATTCAGCACTTTGTAATCTAAATAGGGCTCTTCCTAGTAACTCAGTGGTAAAGAATCTGCTTGCAAATGCAGGAGATGAGGGTTCGATCCCTGGGTCAGGAAAATATCCTGGACAAAGAGATGGCAACCCACACCAGTAGTTTTGCCTGGGTAATCCCATGGACAGAGGATCCTAGCTGGCAACAGTCCATGGGGTTACAAAAGAGTTGGAAATAACTTAGAGACTAAATAAAAACAAATAATCTCAATATTGTGGGACACTCCTATGGATGAACAGTGGCAAATTTCTAGTTTATTATATCTATTCTTTTAATTGATTTATATGCAGACTTAAATTTATATGAAACTAAAAAAAGATTTTTAAATTGACAAGACTAATGTTTGAAAACAAGTCAAATAGCAATAATCTAGTGAATTCTTTTATAGTTAAATCTTATATTATTTAACAGCAGGAAACCTAAAAAATCACAATTTATTAAGCTGAGAGTGATAAACATCATAGCTTATAATGATGGTTTTTTCAGTTAATTTAGGTTTGGATATGTTTTGAAGCTCATTTTCTTTTTTAAAAACAATCAATTATTCATGTCATTAAATTTAGGGCTTCACGTATTTTAAAATACTATGGTAATTTTAATGCCCCAATAGTAATTTTGAAGAAAAGATTATTGGTAAAGCACTTAGGCAGCAAGGAGATCAAACCAGTCAATCTTAAAGGAAATCAACTCTGAATATTCATTGGAAGGACAGATGCTGAACCTGAAGCTCCAATACTTTGACTACCTGATGCAAAGAGTCAACTCTCTGGAAAATATCTTGCAGCTGGGAAAGATTGAGGGCAAGAGGAGAAGGGGCCAATAGAGGATGAGTTTGTTGGATGGCATCGCTAACTCAATAGACAAGACTTTGAGCAAGTTCCAGGAGATGGTGAAGGACAAGGAAGCCTATTGTGCTGCAGTCCATGGGGTCACAAAGAGATGGACGCTGTTTAGCTATTTTTAGTGAGAATTAAATATTAATGCTAAAAGAAGTAGACAGGAGTTTATCTACCAGAGTGCCTACTCACTTATTACCTATTTCTCATGGCAGCAAAGGTGCATAATTCTCTTTTTGTTTTTATGAGGTAAAGAAACAATTTTAACTTTCCTTGGGGAAGTGGAAAGCAGATTTGAAGATTTATAGTGACTATTTCTTAAAGGCCTTCGAGGGTTATGTGCACTTTGCTGCACTCTGTATGATTTGCTAAGTTTTGTTTCACCTACTGCTTTGCTTCCTCATTTCTCAGGAAGAAGAACTCTATGTTGCAGTATGCCATCATCATCATGTTTTGTGTCTTTTCTTTGAGTATTTCTTCTTGAATTTTATGAAGTTGCGTTATTTTTATTTTTAACTCTTAAGCATCTGGAAGATCAATGATTAAATAGTCATATAAAAAGAGAATGAAAATCTCTAAAAGCAGAGATTTTGGGTAGTCAAAAAGTAGAAAAAATTATTACAATTAATTCAATAATGGTAACAAATGCTTTGGCCATCTGATGCAAAGAACTGACTTATTGGAAAAGGCCCTGATACTGGGAAAGACTGAATGCAGGAGGTGAAGGGGAGGACAGAGGATGAGATGATTGGATGGCATCACTG
>SJYX01009664.1:0-24499 GCA_006410675.1 Oreotragus oreotragus | reverse complement strand
TGTCTCTTATACACATCTATTTTTTCCTGCTCTGCTTTTTATGATTTCTTTCCTTCTACTAACTTTGGGGTTCTTCATTTCTTCTTTTTCTAGCTGCTTTAGGTGTGAAGTTATTTATTTGATTTTTGATTTTTTCTTGTTTTTTGAGGTTAACTTATGTTTCTATGAAACTTCCACTTATCACTCCTTTTATTGAATCCCATAGGTTTTGCGTTGTTGTGTTTTTATTTTCATTTGTTTTTATGCATATATTTTGTTTTTTTTATTTCTTCTGTGATCTGTTGGTTATTCAAAAGTGTTTTGTTTAGCCTCCAAATGTTTGTATTTTTAATAGTTTTTTCCTGTAGCTGACACTTAATCTTACCACATCGTCATCAGAAAAATTCTTTGAAATGATTTTCATGGATTGGAAGAATCAATATAGTGAAAACTAGTATATTACTCAAAGCAATCTATAGATTCAATGCAATCACTATCAAGCTACCAACTGTATTTGTCACAGAACTAGAACAAATAATTCCCCAATTTGTATGGAACCACAAAAAAACTCAAATAGCCAAAGTAATCTTGAGAAAGAATAACAGAACTGGAGGAATCAACCTGCCTGACTTCAGACTATACTACAAAGCTAAAGCCATTAAGACAGCATGGTACTGGCACAAAGACAGAAATATACATCAATGGAACAAAATAAAAAGCCCAGAGATAAATCCAAGGACATATGGACACCTTAACTTTGACAGAGGCAAAAATATACAATGGAGAAAAGACAATTTCTTCAACAAGGGGTGCTGGAAAAACTGGTTAACCACCTGTAAAAGAATGAAACTACAACACTTTCTAACACCATACACAANTATATAGCCCATATTTCGACTTTCCCAATTGTTCCTAACATATCTCTTATAGTTTATTTTCTTTTCCAGGATTCAGTTAAGTTTCATGTATCACATTTGGTTGTCATAGCTCTTCATTCTGTTTTAAACTAGAATAGCCCTCTGCCCTTGACTTTTTTGTTTTTCACAATAGTGAATTTTTAAAGAGTTAGAGAGCTGGTTCTTATATTTATAATGTCCCATATTCTGGCTCTGATTGTTTCCTCATGATTATGTTCAGGTTGAACACTTTTGGACCCAAACACAACACAGACGATGCACTGCAGTAGGACTTATATAATAGTGAACTGTCCCCCTATTGGTGATGCTAAGCTTTATTACTTGGTTAATATAGTGGCTCCCAGATCTCTCCATGGTAAATATACACTTCCCCTTTATAATTAATAAGAGGTCCGTGCGGTGCTATTATGAAACCATAAGACTGTCCTGTTCCCCAGCAGTTTTTTACCCAATAATATTTTCAGCAACTCTTCATGGTCCTGACCTAGACTAATTACCACTCTGGTGGTTGCAAAATGGTGATTTTTCTAATTCTATCATATCCTTGCTCTTGCATATACATGGTACATCCTGTGCAAACTCAGTTTATGCATTTACTGTCCCAGAGGGATGAACCATTTTTTAAAGAAGTTCATGCTACTTTTGGGGTCACAAAGAGTCAGACATGACTGCGTGACTGAACTGAATGCTACTTTTAATGGAGAATGGCATTTCAAAATCAAGATCCAGGTACCAGATATGCTTAGTACTATTCCTAGGCACTTCTTTCAGTGGGCAGAGCTAACAAGCTGTGAACTATATCTATACCAATCTATGAATCTACATCTATATCAATACAGAGTACATATATACTTAAGTATCTATATACTTCTATATGCAATATATATTCACATAAATATTTATATACTTCTATATGTAATATATATATACACATAAGTACTTACATATGGACTTCCCAGGTGGCTCAGTGGTAAAGAATCTGCCTGCCCATGCAGGAGACACAGGAGACTTGGGTTTGATCCTTGGGTTGGGAAGATATCCTGAAGGAGGAAACGGCAACCCACTCCAGTATTCTTGCCTGGGAAATCCAATGGACAGATGGCCTGGCAGGCTATAGTCAAGGGAATGGCAAAGAGTCAGACACGACTGAGCATATATATGCATATATATGCATACGTATACACACACACACACACACATACACACAAAAGTAGTTATATAGTATGCATATATACTCTATATAGGTATAGATACATAAAGATATATATTTATCTTTATAAGTAAATAAAGATATATTTATTTTATAAATAAAGATACATAGATTATAAATACTTATGAACATACACATTGACCTCTTGAACAATGCAGGGATTAGGGGCACTGACCCTCCTTGCCCTTGAAAATCCATGTATAAGTTAGAGTTGGCCCTCTGTATACACAATTCCTCTATATTTGCATGTCTGCATCTGTGGATTCAACCAACCTTGGATCATGTAGTACTATAGTATTTACTATTAAAAAAGACCTATAGATAGGTGAACTTGTGCAGCTCCAATCTGTGTTATTCAAGGGGCAGCTGTACACAATTATATAGCATTTGGCCTTGGAGTAGAAAATGAATCAGGGCAAAGGCTAACAGAGTTTTGCCAAGAGAACGCACTGGTCAAAGCAAGCACCCTCTTTCAACAAAACAAGAGATGAGTTTACACTTGGACATCACCAGATGGTCAATACCAAAATCAGATTGATTATATTCTTTGCATCCAAAGATGGAGAAGCTTATACAGTCAGCAAAAACAAGACCAGGAGCTGACTGTAGCTCAGATCGTGAACTACTTATTGACACATTCAGACTTAAATCAAAGAAAGTAGGGAAAACCACTAGACCATTCAGGTATGAGCTAAATCAAATCTTTTACAAGTATACAGTAGAAATGGAAAATAGATTCAAGGGATTAGATCTGATAGAGTGCCTAAAGAACGATGGATGGCGGTTTGAAATATTGTACAGGAGGTGGTGATCAAAACGATCCCCAATAAAAAGAAATCCAAGAAGGCAAAATGATTGTCTGAGGAGGCCTTACAAATAGCTGAGAAAAGAAGAGAAGTGAAAGGCAAAGGAGAAAAGGAAAGATATACCCATCTGAATACAGAGTCCCAAAGAATAGCAAGAAGAGATAAGAAAGCCTTCCTACGGGAACAATGTAAAGATATAAAGGAAAATAACAGAATGGGAAAGACTAGAGATCTCTTCAAGAATTAGAGATACCAAGGGAACATTTCATGCAAATATGGGCACAATAAAGGATAGAAACTGTATGGACCTCACAGAAGCAGAAGATACTAAGAAAAGGTGGCAAGAATACACAGAAGAGCTATACAAAAAAGATCTTAACAACCCAGATAACCACAATGGTGTGATTACTCACCTAGAGCCAGACATCTTGGAGTGCCAACTCAAGTGGGCCTTAGGAAGCATCACTACGAATAAAGCTAGTGGAGGTGACAAAATTCCAGCTGAGCTATTTCAAGTCCTAAAAGATGATGCTGTGAAAGTGCTGCACTCCATATGCCAGCAAATTTGAAAAACTCAGCAGTGGGCACAGGACTGGAAGAGGTCAGTTTTCATTCCAATCCCAAAGAAAGGCAGTGCCAAACAATATTAACACTACTGCACAATTGCACTCATTTCATATGCTAGCAAAGTAATTCTCAAAATTCTCCAAGCTTGGCTTCAAGAGTATGTGAGCCCAGAGCTTCTAGATGTTCAAATTTGATTTAGAAAAGGCAGAGGAACCAGAGATCAAATTGGCAACATCCGTTGGATCATCAAAAAAGCAAGAGAAGTCCAGAAAAACATCTACTTCTGCTTCATTGACTATGCTAAAGTCTTTGTGTGGATCACAACAAACTGGAAAATTCAGAGAGATGGGAATACCAGATCACCTCACCTGCCTCCTGAGAAGCCTGTATGCAGTCAAGAAACAACAGTTAGAACCAGACATGAAACAATGGACTGGTTCAAAATTGGGAAAAGAGTACGTCAAGGCTGTATATTGTCACCCTGCTTATTTAACTTCTACACAGAGTACATCATGGGAAATGCCAGGCTGGATGAAGTACTAGCTGGAATCAGGATTGCTGAGAGAAATATCAATAACCTCAGATATACAGATGATAACACCCTTACAGCAGAAAGCAAAGAGGAACTAAAGAGCCTCTTGATGAAGGTGAAAGAGGAGTGTGAAAAAGATGGGTTTGAATTAAAACATTCAAAAAACAAAGATCACGGGATCCAGTCCCATCATTTCACAGCAAATAGATGGGGAAACAATGGGAACAGTGAAGACTTTATTTTGGGGGGCTCCCAAATCACTGCAGATGGTGACTGTAGCCATGAAATTAAAAGACACTTGTTCCTTGGAAGAAAAGCTATGACAAACTTTGCATATTAAAAAGCAGGGATAATCTTTGCCAATGAAGGTCCATACAGTCAAAGCTATGGTTTTTCCAGCAGTCATGTATGGATGTTAGAGGTGGACCATAAAGAAAGCTGAGCACCAAAGAACTGATGCTTTTGAACTGTGGTGTTGGAGAAGACTCTTGAGAGTCCCTTGGACTGCAAGGAGATCAAACCAGTCAATCCTAAAGGAAATCAATCCTGAATATTCATTGGAAGGACTGATGCTGAAGCTGAAGCTCCATTACTTTGGCTACCTGATGCAAAGAACTGACTTGCTGGAAAAGACCCTGATGCTGGGAAAGACTGAAGGTGGGAGGAGAAGAGGACAACAGAGCATGAGATGACTGGATGGCATCACCGACTCAAATGACATGAGTTTGAGCAAGCTCTGGGAGATGGTGAAGGACAGGGAAGCCTGGCGTGCTGCAGTCCATGAGGTTGCAAAGAGTAGGACACTACTGAGCCACTGAACAACAACACTTATATAGTAGCAAGTTTTTACACAACTGATATACTTATTAACATACATTTTTCTAATTATTATCATTTCTCTGTATATTAACATATATTCTTTTAAAAATTATACAATGTCTGTGTGTGTATATATATATGTGTGTGTGTGTATGTATGTGTGTGTGTGTGTGTGTGTATGTATTTTCCCCATTAAATCTTATGTTAGTACTGCTGCTGCTGCTAAGTCGCTTCAGTCGTGTCCGACTCTGTGCGACTCCATAGACGGGGGCCCACTGTCTCTGGGATTCTCCAGGCAAGAACACTGGAGTGGGTTGCCATTTCCTTCTCCAATGCATGAAAGTGAAAAACGAAAGTGAAGTCGCTCAGTCGTGCCCGACTCTTAGAGACCCCACGGACTGCAGCCTACCAGGCTCCTCCGTCCATGGGATTTTCCAGGCAAGAGTACTGGAGTGGGGTGCCATGTGTATAACACCACAGCATTCTTTTTCAAATTCCTCTATTCCATGTGTATTTCTACTTTTTCCACTGTATGAACCCAGATTCCCAATAGCAATATATGTACTCATTTGCTCTATGCCACAATAAGTACAAACTGTTTCAGAATTACAAAACCAAGATTACTACCAATAAATCTAAATAAAGATTTATTTGCAATTAATTTTATATTTAGACTCTTTTCCAGTAAGTACTTAATCAGAAGCAGAAGCACTACAAAATGTAAATAATTTATTTACATTAGGGATTTGATATTATGCAACTGAGGATTTGGGTAGACAGTCTATGTGAGACCAGTGTTTCTGGGTCTACTGCTGAAAACCATGAGGATGGACTGCAGTATAAGTCAAACCCTCACCACCCAGGGGTCTCATGACAGCTCCCATGATGGACATCCTGTAGGAGAAGACGGTGCTCTCCACCACTTAAAAATCCACTCCATAGAAATGGTAGCAGTTATTGGCATTTCTGGCTTATGAAAGAGAGCCACCAAAGAGCTCTAAAAGTTACCCTCACAAATTCATTTCTTACCTCTTTGGTGAAGAGACTTTGGATCCTCTCATGGGATAGACGTACCCTCTTACGTAAATCCATGAATCAAAGTAAATTGGATGTGGGCAAGCAGAACATCGCCATATTAGGAATCAGTGAACTAAAACGGATGGGAAAGGGCCAACTTAACTCAGATGACCATTATATCTACTCCTGTGGGTGAGAATCCCATAAAAGAAACGGAGTAGCCCTCATAGTCAACAAAAGAGTCCGAAATGCAGTACTTGGGCATAGTCTCAAAAATGATAGAATGATCTAGGTTATTTCCAAGGCCAACCATTCAATATCACAGTAATCCAAACATACGTCCCAATCACAGATGTTGAAGAAGCTGAAGCTGACCAGTTCTACGAAGACCTACAAGACCTTCTAGAACTAATATACAAAAAGAGGCCCTTTCCATCATGGGGGATTGGAATACAAAAGTAGGGACTCAAGAGATACCTGGAATACCATGTAAGTTTGGCGATGGTGTACAAAATGATGCAGGGTAAAGACTAACAGAGTTTTGACAAGAGAACACACTGATCATAGGAAACACCTTTTTCCAACAACCCAAGAGATGACTCTACACATGGACATCACCAGATGGTCAATACTGAAATCAGACTGGTTATGTTCTTTGCAATTGAAGATGGAGAAGCTCTATGCAATCAGCAAAAACAAGACCTAGAGCTAACTGACTCTGGCTCAGATGATCAGCTCCTTTTTTGCAAAATCCAGGCTCAAATTGAAGAAAGTAGGGAACACCACTAGGGCATTCAGATATGACCTAAATCAAATCTCTAATGATTATATGGTGGAGGTGACAGATAGATTCAAAGTATTAGATCTGGTAGATAAGAGTGTCTGAAGAACTTTGGATGGAAGTTTGTAATGCTGTGCAGGAGGCAGTGACCAAAACCATCCCAAAGAAAAATAAATGTAAGAAGGAAAAGTGGTTATCTGAGGAGATTTTACAAATAACTGAGGAAAGAAGATAAGTGAAAGGAAAGAGAGAAAAAGAAAGATATATCTAACTGAATATAGAGTTCCAGGGAAGAGCAAGGAGAAATATGCTGCTGCTGCTGCTAAGTCGCTTCAGTCATGTCCATCTCTGTGCGACCCCATAGATGGCAGCCCACCAGGCTCCCCCATCCCTGGGATTCTCCAGGCAAGAACACTGGAGTGGGTTGCCATTTCCTTCCCCAATGCGTGAAAGTGAAAAGTGAACGTGGAGTCGCTCAGTCATGTCTGACCCTCAGCGACCCCATGGACTGCAGCCCACCAGGCTCTTCCATCCATGGGATTTTCCAGGCAAGAGTAACAATGCAAAGAAATAGAGGAAAATAATAGAATCAGAAACACTAGAGATCTCTTCAAGAAAACTGGAGACATCAAGTGAACATTTTATGCAAGAATGGGCACTATAAACGGCAGAAGCTATAAGGACCTAACAGAAGCAGAACAGATCAAGAAGCTATAAGGACCTAACAGAAGCAGATCAAGAAGCAGTGACAAGAATACAGAGAAAAACTGTACAAAAAAGGTCTTAATAAAATACAGAGAAGAACTGTACAAAAAAGATCTTAATGACTCAGATAACCATGATGGTGTGGTCACTCACCTAGAGCCGGACATCCTGGAGTGTGAAGTCAACTGGGCTTTAGAAAGCATTACTATGAACAAAGCTAGTGAAGATAACAGAAGTCCAGCTGAGCTATTTCAAATCCTAAAAGATGATGCTGCTAAAGTGTTGCACTCAATATGTCACGAAATTTGGACAACTCAGCAGTGGCCACAGGATTGAAAAAGTTCAGTTTCATTCCAATCCTAAAAGAAAAGCAATGCCAAAAACTGTTCAAATTACCACACAATTGCACTCATTTCACATGCTAGCAAGGTTATTCTCAAAATCCTTCAAGCTAGACTTCAGTAATATGTGAACTGAGAACTTTTAGATGTACAACCTGAATTTTGAAGAGGCAGAGGAACCAGAGATCAAATTGCCAACATCCATTGTATTATGAAGAAAGCAAGGGAATTACAAAAAAATATCTACTTCTGCTTCATTGACTAAGCTAAAGTCCTTCCTTGACTGTGTGGATTACAAAAAACTGTGGAAAATTATTAAAGAGACGGGCATACCAGACCATCTTACCTGCCTCCTGAGAAACCTGCATGGATGTCAAGAAGCAACAGTTAGAACTGGACATGGAACAATGGACTGGTTCCAAATTGGGAAAGGAACATGACAAGGCTGAATGGTGTCACTCTGCTTATTTAACTTATATGTAGAGCACATCATGCAAAATATCAGGCTGGATAAATCGAAAGCTGGAATCCAGACTGAAGGGAGAGATGTCAACAATCTTAGATGATACCACTCTAGTGGGAGAAAGTGAAAAGGAACTAAGGATCCTCTTGGTGAGAGTGAAAGAGGAGAGTGAAAAGGCTGGCTTAAACCTCAACATTCAAAAAATCTAAGATCATGGCACCCTGTCCCATCACTTCATGGCAAACAGAAGGAGAAAAGTGGAAGCAGTGACAGATTTTATTTTCTGGGCTCCAAAATCACTGTGGCTGTTGACTGCAGCCATGAAATTAAAAGACGCTTGCTCCTTGGAAGGAAAGCTATGACAAACCTAGACACCATATAAAAAGGCAGAGACATCACTTTGTGAACAAAGGTCTGTATAGTCAAAGCTACGGTTTTCCAGTAGTCATGTACAGATATGAAAGTTGGACCATGAAAAAGGCTGGGTATTAGGGAACTGATGCTTTCAAACTGTGGTGCTGGAGAAGACTCTTGAGACAGCAAGGAGATCAAACCAGTCAATCCTAAAGGAAATCAACCCTGAATAGTCATTGGAGGGACTGATGCTGAAGCTCCAATACTTTGGCCACTGACATGAAGAATCAGCTCATTGGAAAAGACCCTGATGCTGGGAAAGATTGAAGGCAAAAGGAGAAGGGGCCAGCAGAAGTTGACATGGTTAGATAGCGTCATTGACTCAATGGACACGAATTTGATCAAACTGGAAGACAGTGGAGGACATAGGAGGCTGGCATGCTGCAGTCCATGGGGGTCACAAAGACTTAGACAGGATTTAGTGACTGACCAATAACGATGGGATATACTTAAGGAGATGGTCAGCAGGTCTTAAAGAATGTAAGAGGATTCTGGGAAACAGGTCCAGATAAGATAATTTAACACAGTAAATCCACCGTAGTCTCCAGTCAGGAAATGAATTAATCATTTTATCTGTATGTGTGTTAGTTGTTCAGCTGTGTCTGACTCCTTGCAGCCTCATGGAGTATAGCCCTCCAGGCCCCTCTGTCCATGGAATTCTCCAGGCAAGCATACTGGAATAGGTTGCCTTTCCTTTCTCAAGGGGAATCTTCCTGATCCAGGGATCGAACCCAGATCTCCTACATTGCAAGCAGATTCTTTACCATCTGAGCCACCAGGAAAGCCCTTTCTCCATATAGTTATGTTATTAATTTGATGTGAAATTAGATTTAGTTTTTTAGATTGTACTTTTTCATTTATTTACACTCATAAAGTAAAACCATATTAAAAGGTATACTCAGGTAACTCAGGAAGTCTTGCTCCCACCATACATCCTCCACCCTGCTATGACCCATCCCTTATCAGGTACTATTTTCAATATATAGATATAGTTTCCCATATTTTATATGGAAAGCTATAACTACACCTTGAAATAAAAGCAAACTTTAAAAATTCAGCACCCCATATTACCAAATTCACAAAGAATGTTCCAAAGAACTCTATTTAATTAACAAGACCAAGGATAGTATAAGCAAGATGTTATAAGATTAAATAACATATTTATATAAATATTCTCTATTAAATGTTAGAAATATAATATTTAATAAATTTCATTAATTAAAAAGCAAGATCTTCCTTCAAGAGTTAAAGTCTGTGAGATAGAATTTCAGTGGAAGAGATGACCAACGCTAAAATGACTGAAAATCTAGACTTAATGTAATAGCATTTTCTTTAAAAAACAACAGAGGTTTTTTTTGTTGACTGTAACCTTCCTATGTAAGAATAATGGGGTGGGGTTGCTTATATGATTTTTTTTATAATATTAACAAATGCATGGTTCCTAGATTATTGCAATGAGAGAGTCTATTCTTTGTTAATTGGACCAAATCTGGAACAGGGTTTAATTCACAGGACCACGTTTTAAGAGAAACATTGAAAAGAATGCACAGAAAGAAGAGAAAAATGCCTTCAGAGAACTTCCTTCAAATATTTGAAAGCAGTTACACAGAATAAGAAACAGATTCATCCTGTGTTCTTCTATAAGCCAAAACTTAGATCAGAATATAGATGTCACAAAGAGGAAGATTTCAAGTTACAGTTGAATAGAGTATTGTGTTAGTGAGGTCTCTCTCACTAAAGTATCTGAGTAGATTCTAGAATTCTACAGATGAGGTTCCAGTGTCTCGCAGTAGGAAGGTTGTGCTAAATCAATTCTGATTCTATTTTCTATGTGCACCTAAATACTTACTAGAGTAATCTACTATTAAACAACACAGGAAATATTATTAGTAATGATGACCTTGATTAATAAAGAAAATATTAAACTGTGATTAGCTATACAGCATTGAACATGATTGGAGTTTCTAAGCTTCCTAGAAGCCTTTTACCAGATTTCAGTAGTTGACAACATTCATGAGGGATGAGACCCGGGTGGTCAGGTCTGGCTGATGGATGGGACTATTCAGTGTCTATTGAAATGCAGGTTTCAGGATAGACTCACCAGTTGAAAATAAACATACAGTCTGGGAAGAGAGGGTCAGACATCGCAGCAAGGCTTTGTAACACTGTCTCAGTCATCCGCTGGAGCGATGCTCTCACCTAGACTGTTTTCCAGCATTCTGTGAAAACATGAGTGGTGTAGTGGGGAAGGGGATATGCATGTGTGCCCAGTCATGTTCAACTCTTTGTGACCCCAAGGGGATGGTGAGCAAAAGCTGAAAGAACTGTGTTGACCAAAATGTCTGCAAGACTTTAGAACGCAAGATAATACCGCTTTGATGCCCATATGGCATGCTATAACACAAAAGGGAGGTGTTATTTCTGTTTCTGCTCAACACAAACTGGCTTGGCTCATTACAGGCTCCGAGAACACAGTGTCACTGTTTAGTATAGAGGGTTTCAGCACATCAACACCGTCTATGTCAGCACTGAGATTTAGGGGGAAATGTCCAAGACGAGAGAGTTAGGCTGTGTTCAAAGGCCAAGGACCTGCGTTTATTTTTGCAAACAGTGGAGGCCTCCAAATCTAAAGAAAGAAGGTCAAGGCTTCTTCATGACCATCCTGAGATATGTCTCGGCAATTCTCTGTAATTAAAGGGGGAGAGTGTGAGTGTAGAATCCCCTCTGGAGAAGGTAAGGGTAAGTAGCCATTTCTACAGAGTAGCTAGATCATTATTCTAAACACGATCTATCCAAAATGAAATATCTCTGTAAATTCTTTGGTACGTCTTTCGTTGAACTTGGGAAGGATTTCGTGATTTACCCATATCCAGCAAAAGGTAGCAAAAGGTAGTGACACTGTGTGACTTTGGAAGCTAGGTCATAGAACACAATACAGCTTCCACGTTGCTTCCAGGAGCCCGAGGGGATAGAGCCCTCAGCCACCTTGGTAGAAGTCTCTCTACCCTGAGGCAGCTAGGAGGAAGCTCAGGCCACCTGAAGAAAGGCATTCTGGCTTATGGTCGCAGCTTCAACCATCAGAGATAGGAGGAAATCAGCTTCCCGATGATTCCAGTTTCCCATCACTGAGACACCTCCAGACAGTCAATCTTCCCAGTCGCGGTCACAAACATCATGGGGCAGAAATAAGCCACATCTGCTATGCCTTGCCTGAATTCTGACCGAGAGAGTGATTATATTTTATAAAGGGCAAATCTATTAAGTTTGATCCTCACAATGATAGATAGACAGGACTGGCATTATCATTACCCTCATTTTAGAGACTGAAAGAACAGCAAACAGGGATTTGTGCTTACTAGCCTTGAGATTATATAGCCAAGATGTGGCATGCCAACACTAAAATATTAATCTTTGGATTCCAAAGTTTATGCTTTCCACTATATTTTTCCATCTGGATTCTGTGGGTCTTTAGAACAGCTTAGGGAAATCAAAGAAGATATATGCATAATTTGATGATGAAGTCAGAAAATACTCAATAAACAAAAGCTAACAAGAATAAATATTAAATGGATGTGATCCCCCATTCTGTGGAGAAAAAATAAGAGATGATCTACAGATTGTGACAGATAAAGAAGGTTACACTTTAAAATGCAACCAATGGGAAAAAATCTTGGAGTTTTAATGCTATGAAGAAGTGAGATAATGATGTAATATTTCTAGGGGTTGATTTTTTTTTTTTAATGAAATAGGACAGGACTATTAGAGAATAAAAACTCTGCCAATTGTATTTTTGATGGTATGGAGGGGGAAAGGTGCTATGATTGGCCGCTGGCTCCTCTGCTTAGAATTCCTTATAGTAAAGAAGGGCACTTTAGACTTGTATAGCTTAGTGACATTATCCTTTACCATCATCCTCTATCATTATCCTCATTTACACTACTTTTTGTCAAGCCATCTTTTGATTTAAATTTAGTGTCTTCAAGAGACTTCTCTACTTAGAAGAAAAGTACAGAGAATACTAAGCTCATCCAATAGGTGGTATTCTAATTTCCCCCTATTGTCCCCTATTTTTCAATGTAGGAGAATATTGGCATTCTGATTAAATAAGAAGTCTCACACAGAACTCCTTACCTTGTGAGTAATAATCAGCTCCTGGACTCATATTGACTCTATCCATACACAGACATCCTGCTTCAGATGTCAGTAGAATAGTCTTCTGTCTCCTGAATCATGGTGAATACAGAAGGTCACTGGTGACTTGCCCCCATGGGTAGTCACTTAGAGCATACCATGACTTGATGCTGGGGTTATTTTGTGATTACCTGTACCCCATCAGGAGTTCACAGTAATTCTCACTGCTTCTCACTCTGATTTTTCCCTTTCTTAAGTTTTTTCCCCAGCATATTTCCCCTTCTTGTCACATAAATGTATTTTTTAATAATAAGCCAGATTTAACGAATTCCATTCTGTAATTGGGCCTCTCAAAGGTAATTTACCTCTCCTCTAGTTTTCACGCATATTTTGAATAGAGAATGCCTTGGGCTATTCTGTTTATGAACTGCACAAAAGTATTTAAAATATTTTGAATGATTTTCTTGAAAATTAAATGATTCAAGTTTGGATGCTTCTGATGTCTAGAATGCTCCATGCCTTGTGCAGGCCTTAGTGCATGGAAAGTGATCCACTTCCATTTGTTAAATGAATGAATCTGGAAAACGAAAAACAGACTAAAACATTTCATTCCTAAACGATGGTAAAAAAAAAAAAAAAAAAGCTTTTAGACTTCCATTTAGACCCGCTTTGACAGACCAAATCCTTTAATGAAATGGATCCAAGCATCATTCTGGTAACCTGGCTTTTCCTAAATATATTTTTTTATCAAATTCTGCTTGGCTGTTGCAACCTCGGGGTTTCAAGTCTTGTTTTTACGACTCGGGGACGTTCGTTGTAATGATAATGGAAATAACACAATAGTATGGGCTTTCCGCCTTCCTCCCTCTAGGATTTCAACTTCTTCTCCAATCTCCTCTTCGAGTAAATCCGACAACACAGAACAGGTTTAGGACTGAGAAGAGAATTAATCGGAGCCATGGAAACGGCCGAGCGGAGGAAACGTGGGAGAGGAGGGTGGGCAGGAGAGGTAGACAACCTTCCCTGACGACGGCGCGAGGGCGCTCCAAGGATCACGTCACGCACCTCAGGTGACGTCACGACCGTGACACGCGGGTGACGCCGTTGCCGCGGCGACTTCCAGTCGTCTCCGCCCCCTGCCCCCGCCCCTCCCCCCCGGCCTAGCGTCTCTCTCCCCGACTCTGCCCCTTTTCAGGCCGCTGCCCTCCCTCCGCTTCTCTACTTGTTAGGGCGGAGGAGAGGATTTCTCGTCACCTGTTTTAACCAGCTAATGGTTTTGATCTAGCCTCTACTTTTTCAATCCTAAGTGCCGTGTTTCCGTTCTTTTTTCCATCCCGACCTCAGACCCCCGGTTCTCAATGTTTGCAGTGTCGACAGCAGGTAACCCCCATCCCAATTCCACCTGCCTCCCCTCTCCTTTGCCAGTGGTCAGACCTGCCTGCTCCTTACCTCAGCTTCTACTTTTGCACCTCTCTTGTCTTAGTCTTGTTGAGGCCCTCTACTTCATTCCCCCGCTCCGTAACATGTTACGGTCACAAATCCTTCTGGACACTGGAACTACTTACTTTCTGAATCCTGAAGCTGTCAAGATTCCATCAGATTTCACTTGCTTTCCTGGCACCTTTTAGTCTGTCATCCATTGTGCATCCACACATCTTTGTTTAGTCCTACCTGTGGTTTTTAAATAGGTGTGGTTAATTTTTTTCTGTCCTATTTTTTTTTCTTTTACTTTTTCTTCTTTAGCCCTTCCATCTCTCAGCCACTGTTTATTTTAGTCTCTTATCACCTTGTCAGATTACTTTCTTTACATTTTGGGTTTTATTATGTAGAATGTATTACATAAAATAATACACTTTATTATGCTTTCCAAATAATGAGATAATGTATAGTATAACTGTGCTTTATAATTACTGATTAGATAATGTGATTTAACGCCATTGACTTTGCTCAAAGTTCTGTACTACAGCACTTACATTTTATTTCCCAGTTCTCATAACGTCTCATTCTTTCTTCTGTCTATGCAGTTCTCTTTTTCCTGCTTAATCATCTTTACTTTGAGATTCATCCCATATGCTTACTCTATTCAGTATCAGTTTGTTCACAATACTGTTTTTCATTCTTTTAGACCACTTGCATCTGTGCCTAAAATGCATTCTGTACTACCATTTGATCTCATCTTAAATTCTCATTTGTGTATATCTATAAATATATATTATAAAAAATAATGGGCGTGGGTTATGAATTGTAATTTTCTGATTGTAACATTGTTTTTGATGAGAACTTTGTTTCCGAATTATATAAATATCTCTATATAGATATGTGATGTGTATATATATGTGTGTGTGTGTATATCCTTTTCACCACTTCCCACTTACTTTTCTGTTTGCATTTCTGCTCAGATCAGTTTCCTCTAATATCTGTTCATTTCCTCTAGTTTCTTGGATTTTAAGGATAGTGGTCATCCCTTCTTCCGTTTCCTAGTTCATTCTGTTTTCCTTGTCTCCAATTGCCATTCATTCTGCTTTGTTTCCTGGCTTTTGGTACTTAACTTGCTGAGGCTTCCTCTTGTCTTCCCCACACCTCCACATTCCTTCTTATTTATAAACAACTTTGTTCCGTTGACATGGAAATTTATTTTTAGAATACATTGTTTTAATGGATAAATACTTGGGGTCACATCTGCTGTCTATTTTTTCCGTGAATCGGATATGCCTTTGTCTTACTCCTCACAGGTGCCTCTAGGCTTGCTTTACTTTGTAGCGCTTGTGTGGTTTTGTTGAATTGCATCTCGAAGAATGGTAAGATTCATGGGGCTTCCCTGGTGGCTCAGATGTTAAAAAATCTGCATGCAATGCAGGAGACCTGGGTTCGATCCTTGGGTCGGAAAGGTCCCCTGGAGAAGGGAATGGCCACCCACTCCGGTGTTCTTGCCTGGAGAATCCCATGGACAGAACCTGGCAGGCTACAATCCTTGAGGTCACAGAGTCAGACCAGCCTGAGCTACTGACACTTTCTCTTTCTATGAAATTGTATTTCTGATTGTAACATTATTTTCATTGAGAACTTTGTTTCAAAATTATTAGAACAGTTTACAGTGATACAGAGACATTTTTTGTTAAATACAGTGTCTGCTATTTTATTTGAAAGGGCCAGATTGTTTGAGCTCTACTCTGAAGATTCTGACTCAGTAGGTGAGAGCTAGGGCCATGAGCTTCTGTATTTGGCACATTTCCTAGGCAGTTCTCATGTGCCAGTACTCGAGAACTTCTAGGCTAGAATAATTCAAGTTTAAATTGGTAATAATTGGAAAAGATATCAGTATCTCTTGAAACCATAAGTATACTCTTAACTAATTTTCAGTAGAAGTGTTTCCCCCTGCCTCCTCCACCCAAGTTTTTATGGCTAGTGATGAATAGTAGTTTTTCCTCCATATTTTCTTATAAGAGCTTATAATAAATGTATTTGACTGGGGGAGGGGAAAGTAAAGGGTTAAAAGTGAATCTCTTTTCAATATAAATATCAGTGTTATGGATGATAGAATAAATTCCTCCAAAAAATAATTTTAAATTTGAAGTTGGCTTACTGTCATCTTTTAAACTGTCTTCCTTATATGCACTTAAGGAGATAATGTTATGATTGTCAAGTACATAGAACGAAATGAAAAAAAGTGTCTATTAAAGAATTACCTTACTTGACAGTAAAATACAGATTTTTAAAAGTTTCTCAGAGGAAAAACACATTATTGAAAAATTAGAAAAATATAAGTGCAAAAAATTTTGGAAAATTATCTGTAATCTTGCCACTAAGATATAATTACTACAAAACATTTTAGTGTATATACATATACTTTTTTATGCTTGCATAATATAATGTATGTGGTTTTGTAATATTTTTAAACAGCATCATTAAAGATTTAACATGTATGAATTTAACAATTTTTATAATGTTTTTAATTTAAAAAATTTTGCTGTCAGACATCTTGAACATAGAATGTAGATTTAGTTTTTTAAATTATGTTGGTAAGTGAACAAATTTCATGTCCTGTAAGTATTACTTTGTAGAAGCTCAAAATAGGATATTCTAATAAATGACAGGAGCTTATTAAATATTTATCAAATAAATATGCTTTTACTTTTGGCATTAAACATTTACTTCTGACCATTTATATTTCCCTGATGTTACTTTCTTTCTGTGACCATATGGTATAGTATGAGACATTATGACAATATGGTATAAAAATGTTTTTTTTAAAAATATGTTATGCCAGGGTATGATATTTATTAACCATTCCTCTTATGGTGTATTTTTGTAGAAAGGATCCTCTTAAAATCACATTACAATTAAAATTGTATTGTTTTCAAGATCTATTATCACTAACCTTGGTTAAACTGTGTAATTATAATAATGCATTGACTAAGTAGTATTCTGGGATAGTATGTCCTTTATAATGAGGTTCAGTGTGTTAAAATACATTTTTATGAATCATGCCAAACCAGGTTGAATTGCATCATACTTTTAAAAAGTGGTAGGCCCGCTAAACTTTGTGTTTCTACAGTTCTGACTATTGCTGTATGAACTTGTTAAGATACATTTCAAGGTAGACAAAGCATGCCTGTTTGTTAAAACCATAAAATAACTGTGTGTCTTTGGTGTTTTTAGCATTCCCGTTCTGTAGTCTTTCTTATCATTTAATGAGCCCCCTCCTTTAGGTGCCGCTTACCTCTTTTATTTAGAAATTTTCTGACATCTGTCACTTATGTATGCTGACTATTAAAGGAATTGATAGTCAGTAAATGGACAAGAAAGAAACTTTGGAACTGAGTACTCAAATCCTTGAATGTAGTAAAACCTGAAAGCAACTTGATTTAATTGTGTTTAGATAATAGGCTAGACAAATTATATTAAGACTATAGGCTAGAGAAGTCTGATTTATTTTGATTCCCCGTTTCTGGCTTTACTGTAGAGGGAGCCGATCAGGTCATAACAAATGGAAAACCTACGCTCTATGAGTGCCAGGGAAGAAAGGGAGGGAGCTTTGTTAGCATTTGTATACTGCTTTGTTAGTGTTTTCTAAGACCTGATGCTTACCTTGTTGAAGAATGAGGCATTTATTTAGTGTTCTTTTTTCTCCAACCATAAAGCTCTTTTTCTCCTTTAGAAATGCGAAAGTGCATTTTTCCCCTTGACATCTTGATATTAATTTAGCTGGTACTTAGTGAACATTTTGTGTCATCTTCCTCTTTTATGAAATTCAGTATGTTCTGTGCTTTCTAAATTTCTGCCTCAAATTGTCATTCAGATAAACCTTTAGAGTCAGTGGCTTTTACTGAATTTTTCTTCCTCAGAAGTTGAATTGTTTTGAGTCCTTTTACTCATTCTGTTTGTCTAGTTCGTCTGAATTGGTTATTCTGTAAAGTCAGGATCAGCAATAGCTATACAGCTTCTGAATTCAAAATGGATAAGCCTGTTGAGGAGCTTTCTGTTTTGTAAACAATGCTTGCGTGGTCATAACGTTTGTAGATAAGAACCAAAAATCTAGCCTTATTTCTTCTATTCCTTCCTTAAATATTTGGTGGAGGCATTGACATATTCTGGGATGTGGTTTTTATTTTTCAGTTTTCTTTTGTCTACCATAATTTACTGTAGCATAATTAGCACGGTAGTCAGAAGAAACACTTTAATACAGCCTCTACTCTAACATTAAGCAATTATTTTTTTTCTCCCCTCTATCCTCTGAGATTATTTTGGTTTCCATGATTTCTCTTGGGTTTAAAAAACTGTTATTTCTCCCCATATCAGGACTGTGCTTATAGAGGCAAAGTGATGCTCAGTAACATTACATTTCTTTCTGGGTTCTGGGAATGCCCTTGATAAAGAATATAAAAATTGCTCTGAACTCAGTTAACTTTATATCTTCTGGAAGCTCTCTAACATGAAATGAAACATCATTTTTATTCTTGTAATATAGCTGCAATTATTGACAGCACTTTGGGGACAAATGTGCCATAAGATTGCGGTTTTCCAATTACTATAGAGCTCTAGTACTGTTTTTAAAAACACATTAGCGCTGTAAGAAATACAGATTTTTTAGTTGCTCTAATATTCATATACATGAAGCAGTTTTTGCCTGTTTTGTACATTTTTTTATCCTCATCTGGCACATACTTAGATATTTAGTGAAAGAATTGGTTAATGTGTGCAAAACAGGGAATATAGCCAGTATCTTATAGTAACTTTAAATGGAGTACAATCTATAAAATTTTTGCATTATTGTGTTGTATACCTGAAACTAATAGTGTAAATCAACTATACCTCAGTTAAAAAAAGATTTTTTTAGAGAATTGGTGAATGAAACCCTATTAGATATGGTGCACTTGGGTTTTCTGTACCATTCAGTTCTCTTTTTTTGATGCTACTCATAAAATCAGTTTATTAGATTGACAACCACGTGGTTGGAACAATTTGTTTTGAGGGTATCAAGGACCTTCTACAGAGCTTACCTCAAGGCTCTATTTAGTCCACCTTAACTGTTGAAATTCTTCATTTATTTGCATTAGGCATTGATCTCCTTGAAAGAAGAGGAGTTGATGGCTGTAAAAATTTTAGAGCTACTGTTCATGGAAGAGAGATTTGTACTGACATGAATCTTCCCAAGTGTAGTAATCTGTGTAGATTTTCAGCAACTTGTGTTTAAGGCAACAGTCAGCTGACTTCTGTGTAAAGGGTCAAGTGATAAATATTTTAGGCACTGTGTTTCTAACTGCTCTGTCTCTGTTACAAGGACTGAACACCCAATGATTGGTATTATAGCATAAAATCAGCTAACAGACTATGTAAATGAATAAGTGTGACTGTGTTCCAGTGAAACTTATTTATGGACACTGAAATTTGAATGTGTCATGAAATATTATTTTCTTTTTTTTTCATTGAAAAATGTAAAAACATTCTTCACTTGAGCTGTACAAAAAACAGCTGGGTTGGAGAGCAGATTTAGTTCATGGGCCAAAGTTTTCTGCTTAGTCTAGTGGAGACTAAGTAGATCATATTTGAGGTTCTGAAGTTAAGGTGTGATTTAGAGTTCTGTAAGTTTTTAAAAGTCAGGTTTATTGGATTATAATTCACACATACTATAATGTACCATTTTAAACACACACCTTGATAAGTTTTGACAAATGTGTATAGTCATGTAACTACTGTCACAATCAAGATAGAGAACATTTCCATCAAAAGTTCCCTAATTCCTCTTTTCATTCATTTTCTTCGCTACACTACTGCCAGTCCTGACAAACACTGAGCTGACTTCTAGCTTTGCCTTTTCCAAAGTCATAAATGGAGAATCATGCAGTATGTGTTACCATGTATTTGGCGTCTTTCATTTAGTTTTATTTTTTTTTAAGTTGAATTTTTTTTCCCTCTAACTTAAGCCGCTTAGAAGTTTTAAGTATTTTGTTTTTATATTTTATTTTATGTATTTATTTATGTTTTTGACTGCTTCGGGTCTTAGATGCGACATGCAGGATCTTCATTGCAGTGTGGAACTCTAGTTCTGGTGTGTGAGCTCTAGAGTGCTGCATGCTCAGTAGTTGCAGCACATGGGCTAAGTTGCTCTGGACCAGGGATTGAACCGATGCTCCCTGCATTACAGGGTGAATTCTTAACCATTGGACCACCGGGGAAGTCCCTAGTTTGGTATTTTTGAGATTCACTCATGTTGTTGGCATGTATCAGTAATTGGTTTCTGTTTATTGCTTAGTGGTAGCGTATGGATGTTGCATATTTACTGGTTGATGGGTAGCAGGGTTCTTTCTAGTTTTTAGCAGTTATTAATAAGGTTGCCAAAAATGTTGGGTTCAGGTTTTTGTGTGGACGTTGGGTTTTTTATTTCTCTAGTAAGGAGCTAAGACTTGGATTAATGGGTCATATGGTAGGTATATATTTAATTTTATAGGCAGCTGTCAAACTTCTAAAGCAATAGTACCATTTTGCATTGCCACTCACAATGAATGAGAGTTCCAAACTTTATCCTTGTCAACACTTGGATTATTAGTCTTGCTAGTTTTAGCAGTTCTAATATGTATGCAGTAGTAGCTTGTTGTGGTTTTAATTTGCATCTTCCTAATGATTAATGATATTTGACATCTGTTTATATGCTTAGTTCCATTCAGTTCAATCACTCAGTCGTGTCTGACTCTTTGTGACCCCATGGACTGCATTATGCCAGGCCTCCCTGTCCATCACCAACTCACAGAGTTTAAGCAAACTCATGTCCATTGAGTCAGTGATGCCATCCAACCATCTCATCCTCTGTCATCCCCTTCTCCTCCTGCCCTCAATCTTTCCCAGCATCAGGGTCTTTTCACATGAGTCAGCTGTTCATATCAGGTGGCCAAAATATTAGAGTTTCAGCTTCAACATCAGTCCTTCCAAAGAATACCCAGGACTGATCTCCCTTAGGATGGACTGGTTGAATCTCCTTGCAGTCCAAGGGACTCTCAAGAGTCTTCTCCAACACCACAGTTTAAAAGCATCGATTCTTTAGCACTCAGCTTTCTTTATAGTTCAAGTCTCACACCCATACACTGGAAAAACCATAGCCTTGACTGGATGGACCTTTGTTGGCAAAGTAGTATCTCTGCTTTTTAATATGATTTCTAGGTTGGTCATATCTTCCAAGGAGTAAGCGTCTTTTAATTTCATGACTGCAGTCACCATCTGCAGTGATTTTGGAGCCCCCAGAAATAAAGTCAGCCACTGTTTCCCCATCTATTTGCCATGAAGTGTTGGGACCAGATGCCATGATTTTAGTTTTCTGAATGTTTAGCTTTAAGCCAACTTTTCACTCTCCTCTTTCACTTTTATCAAATGACTCTTAAGTTCTTCGCTTTCTGCCATAAGGGTGGTGTCATCTGCATATATGAGGTTATTGATATTTCTCCCACCAGTCTTGATTCCAGTTTGTGCTTCATCCAGCCTAGTGTTTCTCATGATGTATACTCTGCATATGAGTTAAATAAGCAGGGTGACAGTATACAGCCTTGACGTAATCTTTCTCCTATTTGGAACCAGTCTGTTGTTCCACGTCCAGTTCTAACTGTTGCTTCCTGACCTGCATACAGATTTCTCAAGAAGCAGGTCAGGTGGTCTGGTATTCCCATCTCTTTCAGAATTTTCCACAGTTTATTGTGAACCACACAGTCAAAGGCTTTGGCATAGTCAATAAAGCAGAAATAGATGTTTTTCTAAAACTCTCGTGCCTTTTCTGTGATATGACGGATGTTGGCAATTTGATCTCTGGTTCCTCTGCCTTTTTTAAATCTAGCTTGAACATCTGGAAGTTCACGGTTCATGTATTGTTGAAGCCTGGCTTGGAGAATTTTGAGCATTACTTTACTAGCGTGTGAGATGAGTGCAATTGTGTGGTAGTTTGAGCATTCTTTTGCATTGCCTTTCTTTGGAATTGGAATGAAAACTGACCTTTTCCAGTCCTGTGGCCACTGCTGAGTTTTCCAAATGTGCTGGCACATTGAGTACAGCACTTTCACAGCATCATCTTTTAGGATTTGAAATAGCTCAACTGGAATTCCATCACCTCCACTAGCTTTGTTCGTAGTGATGCTTCCTAAGGCCCACTTGACTTCACATTCCAGGATGTCTGGCTCTAGTGAGTGATCACTCCATCATGATTATCTGCGTCGTGAGGATCTTTTTTGTATAGTTCTTCTGTGTATTCTTGCCACCTCTTAATATCTTCTGCTTCTGTTAAATCCATACCGTTTCTGTCCTTTATTGAGCCCATCTTTGCATGAAATGTTCCCTTGGTATCTCTAATTTTCTTGAAGAGATCTCTAGTCTTTCCCATTCTATTATTTTTCTCTATTTCTTTGCACTGATCACTCAGGAAGGCTTTCTTATCTCTTTGTTATTCTTGGGAACTCTGCATTCAAATGAATCTTTCCTTTTCGCCTTTGCCTTTTGCTTCTCTTTTCACAGCTCTTTGTAAGGCCTTCTCAGACAGCCATTTTGCTTTTTTGCATTTCTTTTTCTTGGGGATGTTCTTGATCCCTTTCTTCTGTACAGTATCACAAACCTCTGACCATAGTTCATCAGGCACTCTGTCTATCACATCTAGTCCCTTAAATCTGTTTCTCATTCACTTACTCATATATTTCTTTGGTAAAGTGGCCATTCAGATCTTTTTATGCAATATTTACCCTCTTACTATGGAGTCGTAAGAATGTTGTATGCATAACCTGGATACAAGTTCTTTGTTTCAGACATGTGTTTTGTATATGACTCCCAGTCTGTGGCTTGTCTTTCATTTTCCTAACTGTTCTTTGAAGAGTAGAAATTTTGTTTTTGATGAAATAAAAGTTATCAATTTTTTCTTTTATGTTTCATGCATTCTGTGTCCTACCCAGTATATATTTGCTTAACTTAAGGCCATAAAATTTTCTTCCATGTTTTCTTCTGTAAGTTTTACAGTTTAAGCTTTTACATTTCGGTCTGTGATCCTTTTGGAGTTAATTTTTCTATATACTGTGAAGTAAGGGTAAAAGTTTGGTCATTTTTTTTCATATGGATGTCCAGTTTTTCACCTTCCTTGAAGAGACTAACCTTTTTCTGTTGAATTACCTTGGTACCTCTGTTTAAATCAGTTGATTGTGTTTGAGTTTTATACTCTGTTTTATTGACCTATATGTCTCTACTTTGCCTGGCACCGCACTGTCTTGATTACTCTAGCTTTATAGCTCAGTCTTAGGTAGATCCAGTTTGTTGGATTTTTAGAACTTTAAAATTTGATTTTTAAAATTTTTTTGTGCTATTGTATTTTTTGACAGGACAGGATTCGTAATTTTCTCCCAGTTCTCAAAGGTGTCTTCTATCCAAGAAAAGTTTAAACTTACTGTAGTATATAGTTAACACATCCCTTGATTTATTTGGTGGAGAGGTTGTAAAAAGTGGCAGATACAGAAAACGTGTTTCATCCAAAATTAACTTCATAAGAAATGAAGAAAATATCCTAGTAGGTGGCACCAGAAGGTCAACAATGTCCTTTTTTTTTTTTTACCTACATTTCAAAACTCTTAACTCTATAATCAAGATATGTATGGGTGAAAGTGAATATGTTAAGTTGTGTTTTCACCAAAAAGTTATGGAAAATGTCAATCAGGTGGTGGGAGTTACTAGTTTATAATAATAGCTGTGTTATTCTCCATCTTCACTGTGAGTTTTTCCATTTGCAATCTGTGTCATGTTCTGTGATGTTCCAGAATTAGCACCTTTATTACTCTTAGAGTCATCATTAAATTGTTTTTACTAAGGATAAGCATATAGTGGTGGTTGGTCTTATTTCTTCCTTTCTCATTGGGACCCATAGGACCTATTACCTTGTTTGAAATTACAATGGTGGAAGCTTTTTATTCCATAGCCTGAAGGGCTTCCCTGCAATGTAAAATGATAGTTGTAGTCATGATTTTCACTTAAGAATTTTGAATACATTACCTGATTTTTTTTTTTCTTAGTTTCCTTGTGAAGGAAGGAAAACTTAAGACTTAAACATCAGTGAAAGTCTTGAAATACCTGACTTAGTATAGGGTCATGTGACAGTTGGGAGGATAGACTGTTCAGGCTTCTGTTCATGTTGTAAGTTCAGTTCAGTTGCTCAGTCGTGTCCAACTCTTTGTGACCCCGTGAATTACAGCATGCCAGGCCTCCCTGTCCATTACCAACTCCTAGAGTTTACACAAACTCATGTCCATTGAGTCAGTGATGCCATCCAGCCATCTCATCCTCGGTCATCCCCTTCTCCTCCTGCCC
>SJYX01009663.1:132020-204229 GCA_006410675.1 Oreotragus oreotragus | reverse complement strand
TCACTTTCTGCCATAAGGGTGGTGTCATCTGCATATCTAAGGTTATTGATATTTCTCCCAGCAATCTTGATTCCAGCTTGTGCTTCTTCCAGTGCAGCGTTCCTCATGATGTACTCTGCATAGAAGTTAAATAAGCAGGGTCACCATATACAGCCTTGACGTACTCCTTTTCCTATTTGGAACCAGTCTGTTGTTCCATGTCCAGTTCTAACTGTTGCTTCCTGGCCTGCATACAGATTTCTCAAGAGGCAGGTTAGGTGGTCTGGTATTTACAAGATAAATAAAGACATAAGATAAAATTTTATACATAAAATTATATATATGTATATATATAAAATCACTCTGGCTATAGGGTAGAAGATGAATGGGACACAGCTAGGCTGGATGCTTAAAAAACAGTGATGAGGTTGGTGCACTGATCCAGGTGGAAGGTGATGAGGGTTGGAATCAGGTTGTTGGTCATGAGATAGAGAGGGAGAAGCAAATTTTACAGCCCTGTATGTGTATATGTGTGTATGTGTATATATATATATATGTATATCCCCCCCCCCTTTTGGCTGTACTACGTGGCTTATGGGATTTTAGTTCCCCAAGCAGGGACTGAACCTGAGCCTCAGCAGTGGCAGTGTGGAGTCTTAATCACTGGATTGCCAGGACATTCCCTGTAGCTTTACTGGTGATGATAAAATGGGCATTACTGGGTGGAAAGTGAAAGTGTTAGTTGCTCAGTCATGTCCAACTCTTTGTGACCTCATGGACTTCCTCATGGAGCCTGCCAGGCTCCTCTGACCATGGGATTTCCCAGGTAAGAATACTGGAGTGGGTAGCCATTCCCTTCTCCAGAGGATCTTCCTGACCCAGAGACTGAACCTGGGTCTCCTATATTGCAGGTGGATTCTTTACCATTGGAGCCACCAGGGAAGTCCAAATAATTTATGGATTAATACAACTGCAGTAAAAATTCAAAAAAGTTTTTCCCCCAAGACTTGACAAAGTAACTCTAAAATTATATAGATGTGCAAACATCCAAGACAGTGCAAGATATTCTTTCTTTTTTTTTGGTTGTGCTTCGCAGCTTGTGAGACCTCAGCTCCCTAACGATGGATTGAACTCAGGCCATGGCAGTGAAACCCCAAAATCCTAACCACTAAGTCACCAGGGAACTTCCACAAGATACTCTTGAAAAAGAATGAGATTTATTAAAAATCTTTAGTAATTTGAACAATGCATACACAGATCAATGCATCAAAATAGAGAGATAGGAATAACCCAGTGTATTTATGGACACAGTGTATGACAGAGATGGCTCTATAGGTCACTGGGAGAAGGATGCACTGTTGCATAAGTGGTGCTGGGACAACTGCTTATCCATTCGGGGGAAAAAATGAAATAGAATTCCTCCCTCACACCACACACATATTTGAACTATAAAACTTTGGGCTAACAATACAGAAGAAATTCTTTATGACTTTGGGGGTATATAGGTTTTTTAAAACAAGACAAAAACTGCCATTAACACTACAGAAAAGACTGAAAAATTTAAATACATTAAAACTAATGTTCAGTTCAGTCACTCAGTCGTATCCAACTCTTTGTGACCCCATGAATCACAGCACGCCAGGCCTCCCTGTCCATCACCAACTCCCAGAGTTCACTCAGACTCACGTCCATCCAGTCCGCGATGCCATCCAGCCATCTCATCCTCTGTCGTCCCCTTCTCCTCCTGCCCCCAATCCCTCCCAGCATCAGAGTCTTTTCCAATGAGTCAACTCTTTGCAAGAGGTGGCCAAAGTATTGGAGTTTCAGCTTTAGCATCAGTCCTTCCAAAGAACACCCAGGACTGATCTCCTTTAGAATGGACTGGCTGGATCTTCTTGCAGTCCAAGGGACTCTCAAGAGTCTTCTCCAACACCACAGTTCAAAAGCATCAATTCTTCAGCGCTCAGCCTTCTTCACAGTCCAACTCTCACATCCATACATGACCACAGGAAAAACCATAGCCTTGACTAGATGGACCTTAGTTGGCAAAATAATGTCCCTGCTTTTGAATATGCTATCTAGGTTGGTCATAACTTTTCTTCCAAGGAGTAAGCGTCTTTCAATTTCATGGCTGCAGTCACCATCTGCAGTGATTCTGGAGCCCCAAAAAATAAANGCAGTCCAAGGGACTCTCAAGAGTCTTCTCCAACACCACAGTTCAAAAGCATCAATTCTTCAGCGCTCAGCTTTCTTCACAGTCCAACTCTCACATCCATACATGACTTAGCAAGAACTATTTATCCTTTCTCTTAGAGAAGGTGTCCCCTTCTCTCTCTCTCTCTCTCTCTCTCTCACACACACACTTTAGTTTGGCTAATGGGTGGCTCACAGCTTGGTTACCAACTCTTCTCACCACCACCTTCTCCTCCTGAATCCAGATGAGATATTCTCTCTGTATTCATTCTGTCAGGGCGGGAGGGACAAAGCCAAAATGCAAAATGCACAGGATGACCTTGGCCTGCGAGAGCAGTTGAAGTTGCCTTGGTACTGTGACAGCTGCAGAGTATGTCTGCTGGTTCCTAAGATGCTGAGGGAGGTGGAAACCATGAAGAGAAGTCTAAAGACAGCTGCTGTGCAGTTGCTCAGGCTGCAACCCCATGGGACTGCAGCACACCAGGCTTCCCTGTCCCTCGCCATCTACCGGAGGCTGCTCAAACTCATGTCCACTGAGTTGGAGATACCATCCCCCCATCTCGTCCTCTGTTGTCTCCTTCTCCTCCTGTCTTCTAGCTTTCCCAGCATCTGGGTCTTTTCCAATGAGTTGCTCTTTGCATCAGGTGGCAAAAGTATTGGAGTTTCAGCAACAGTCCTTCCAATGAATATTCAGGACTGATCTCCTTCAGAATGGACTGGTTGGATCTCCTTGCAGTCCCAGGGACTCTCAAGAGTCTTCTCCAACACCACAGTTCAAAAGCATCAATTCTTCGGCGCTCAGCCTTCCTTATGGTCCCACTTTCATGTCCATACATGACTACTGGGAAAGCCATAGCTCTGACAATACAGACCTTCGTTGACAAAGTGATATCTCTGCTTTTTAATACGCTGGCTACGTTTGTCATAGCTTTTCTTTCAAGGAGCAAATGTTTTTTAGTTTCATGGCTGCAGTCAGCATCTGCAATGATTTTGGAGTCCAAGAAAATAAAGTCTGTCACTGTTTCCATTGCTTCCCTGTCTATTTGCCATGAAGTGATGGGACAAGATGCCATGATCTTGGATTTTTGAATGTTGAGTTTTAAGCCAACTTTTTCACTCTCCTCTTTCATCTTCATCAAAAGGCTCTTTAGTTTCACTTTCCGCCATAAGGGTGGTATCATCTGCATATCTGAGGTTATTGATATTTCTCCTGGCAATTTTGATTCCAGCTCTGCTTCATCCAGGCTGGCATTTCTCATGATGTACTCTGCACAGAAGTTAAATAAGCAGGTTGACAACATACAGCCTTGACGTACTCCTTTCCCAATTTTGAAACAGTCCATTGTTTCATATCTGGTTCTAATTGTTGCTTCTTGACCTGCCACAGGTTTCTCAGGAGGCCGGTAGGGTGGTCTGGTATTCCCATCTCTTTAGGAATTTTCCAGTTTGATCTGATCCACACAATCAAAGGTTTTAGTGAAGCAGAAGTAGATGTTTTTCTGGAATTCTCTTGCTTTTTCTATGATCCAGTGGATGTTGGCAATTTGATCTCTGATTCCTCTGCCTTTTCTAAACCAAGCTTATACACCTGGACTTTCTTGGTTCACATACTGTTGAAGCCTGGCATGGAGGATTTTGAGCATGACATTGCTAGCATGTAAAATGAGTACAATGGTGCAGTAGTTTGAACATTCTTTGGCATTGCCCTTCTTTTGGATTGGAATGAAAACTGACCTTTTCCAGTCCTGTGGCCACTACTGAGTTTTCCAAATTTGCTGACTTACTGAGTTCAGCACTTTAACAGGATCATCTTTTAGGATTTGTTTGTGGATTCCAAATGGATTCCCTAATGGATTCCCCAAATGGATACTCCAGATGGAGTTTGGGAATTCCAAATGGATACTTTGACTTTTGCAGTGTTTTCCAAGATATACTTTGTGTGACACTGTTCAGCTAATTATATTTCTGTTAATAATTGTGTGGAAATATTTGTAAAAACATAACAATGAAATTGATTGGTTGTAAAGTAATGCTCAAAATTCTCCAAGCCAGGCTTCAGCAATACATGAACTGTGAACTCCCTGATGTTCAAGCTGGTTTTAGAAAAGGCAGATGAACCAGAGATCAAATTGCCAACATACCCTGGATCATGGAAAAAGCAAGAGAGTTCCAGAAAAACATCTATTTCTGCTTTATTGACTATGCCAAAGCCTTTGACTGTGTGGATCACAATAAACTGTGGAAAATTCTGAAAGAGATGGGAATACCAGACCACCTAACCTGCCTCTTGAGAAACCTGTATGAGTGAACTCCGAGAGATGGTAATGAACAGGGAGGCCTGGCGTGCTGCGATTCATGGGGTCGCAAAGAGTCGGACACGACTGAGTGACTGAACTGAACTGAATTGAACTGAAAGGCATGTGAACACCCATGTCCCTGGGAGCCTGTACTCTCAGCAGGAATACAGTTGAAACATAGGGCAGGTTCCCAAAAGACTGCTAGACAGTGCTAGAAATCACAACAGAAGGTAGACAGACCAGACAGCATGTATTAATGGCTAATTTTGCCTCTCAACACACACACACACATACATTTTTACATAACGAGTTAATTTACCAATAGCACCTTTGTTAGATTTTGCTTTTTCATCAGATCCTGCTGCAAATGCTTGTCGGGTCCCCAGAACCTATGTAAGCCCCATTAGCTGCCTTTCCATGGCTTCCACACAGCAGGTCAATCTATTATTTATTAGCATCATTAACCTTACAAGAACTGATGCTTTTGAATTGTGGTGTTGGATAAGACTCTTGAGAGTCCCTTGGACTGCAAGGAGATCCAACTAGTCCATTCTGAAGGAGATCAGCCCTGGNCAGCAGGTCAATCTATTATTTATTAGCATCATTAACCTTACAAGAACTGATGCTTTTGAATTGTGGTGTT
Source organism: Oreotragus oreotragus (assembly GCA_006410675.1). Classification (NCBI taxonomy): domain Eukaryota; kingdom Metazoa; phylum Chordata; class Mammalia; order Artiodactyla; family Bovidae; genus Oreotragus; species Oreotragus oreotragus. The sequence goes on along the minus strand of SJYX01009663.1, from coordinate 199,117 downwards.
GGATAAGACTCTTGAGAGTCCCTTGGACTGCAAGGAGATCCAACTAGTCCATCCTGAAGGAGATCAGCCCTGGAATTTCTTTGGAAGGAATGATGCTAAAGCTGAAACTCCAGTACTTTGGCCACCTCACGCAAAGAATTGACTCATTGGAAAAGACTCTGATGCTGGGAGGAATTTGGGGCAGGAGGAAAAGGGGACGGCAGAGGATGAGATGGCTGGATGGCATCACTGACTCGATGGACGTGAGTCTGAGTGAACTCCGGAAGTTGGTGATGGACAGAGAGGCCTGGCGTGCTGCGATTCATGGGGTCACAAAGAGTCAGACACGACTGAGCGACTGAACTGAACTGAACCTTACAAGAAGATCTCTTGCTACATGGGCAGATACTTTAAATGCTGATTTCAGATAAAGGCCTGCTGCTCTGTTAGCATTTTCTCTCCATTTACCTGAACGCAGAACCCCATAAATGAATGGAAATGCAAACAGACCTCAAAATCCAGGAGATGAAATGACTGCTTCACAACTTTCATTTGCACGGAGGTGAAAAAGAGAGTGAAAGAGGGCTCTCAGTGAAGAAATGTTCATGTGTTACAAAAGATGCTTTTGCTATAATAGAGGGAACAATCTGGATTGACACAAGCAGATGTTGTCCTCATTGATTTTTTTCTTAAAATTCACATTTATCATCTGGAAGAGAGCAGCATGCACTTGGTTATGCCATGCTTTCCAGTTGATTTTATTTAATAGCGTTTAAACAGATTTTTTAAAAAACCAAAAACTTGTCATGGCTTCTTGACTTATTTGCATGGTGACCACTCTTTGGTGGAAATTAAAATTGGGTAACTATGGATTCTAATAACTTGAGTTGATGATGCACATTCTTGTTTGAATCTGTTTCCCTCCATCCAGATCAACTTGTTGCTAAAGGGCCCTGGGGTAGGAGGATGGGTAGTGGGGATTAGGGAGGTGAGGAGAGGGTGGGGAAAGAGGAAGCTAGAAGCCTTGAGCATTTTCCTTATTCTAGCACCTCAAAGTGGAAGGAGGCATGGCTGGTTTAGGAGAGCTAGTTCACTGCTTCCTAATAAGCCCAACTGTCTCCAACTGTTTGCAGCTTTCTTTAGAATGTGGGTACTTGATGGTTGGGCTTCCCTAGTGGTTCAGTGGTAAAGACTCTGCCTGTAATGCAGGAGATGTGGGTTCAGTCCTTGGAAGACCCCCTGGAGAAGGAAATGGTAACCCACTCCAGTATTTTTGCCTGGAGAATCCTATGGCAGGCTACAGTCCATGGGGTCGAAAAAGAGTCAGACATGATTTAGTGACTAAACAAAAACTTGACGCTTCTTTATTCTGGCCAATTTAAGGGCAAAACTATGAGGTCATCTTTTCATGTTCCAAAATTATTTGGGAATCTCCTCATTTCTCTATTTTTAAAATAGCATTAAGCATACTTGCTCCTGAGAGCTTTGCTAGAAATGGCCTTGAACAGATTTTGCCATGGTGCTTTTTATGGGAGAGAGGCTTATTCTTGGTTCTCTTTTTCAACTTTCTTCTATAGTTAAGCTATCAGTTTATTAATATCCTTTATCTTCTTTAAAGTTTTTCTTGAGCTATAGGTCACATATAGAGTAGTGCAAAGACCTTAAGCATACAGGTTGATGATTTTTACATATGTAGAAACATATGGAAGCACCACAGAAAACAAGAACCAGATATTTCCAGCACCCCAGTAGGCTTCCTCATTCCTCTCCCAGGGTAGCCATTATTCTAATTGCTATCTTATATATCACTTTTGTATATATGATAGGACAAGATGAAGAGGACTTAGAGAGGGGCAAAGGAGGATGAAGTATGTTCCTATCTATCTAAATCCATAATGCAAGGGCCAAGACCATGATCCTGGAATGGAGGATGTGTACTGGATAAAATAATGCTAGTCTGGAGCTAAACAAAGTATTAAATCTCTGTACAACCTGGGTGGAAACTGGAGGAAAGGAAGAGGAAAAAAAATTGTTTAATATTGGAAAATACTCATTTGTGAAGGGGAAAAGAATGTTGAAAGAAAATGTGTTCTAAAGAGCATTTCTTTAAAGGAAAGAGGAAAGAAATGAAAGGCCAAAGCCTTGNTGCGGGTTGGGGGCTGGTGGGGGGGACATATAAAAAGAGGAGCCAAAGGGCTCTCTCTCTCTCTCCCCACCGCTCTTCTCTTTGCATCTTTGGATCGATGTGCCCTCATGCTTTGAAGATGAATTTCCTGCTACCTTCTAAATAAAACAGAGCTGTAACACTGAGCTGTAACACTGATTTGTCTAAGATCTATAACACAGTCCCTTCAAGACCTGAGAGCTATAACATGGTCTTTCCAAGACCCGAGAACCGTGACACGCTGAGGGGGCTTTAACGTCCATCACTCCAAATCTTTGTTGTGATGAGACAAAAACCGAGGAGCATACACTCGCCTGACACTAAGAATTTCTGGAACTTCCCTGACAGTCCAGTGGTTAAGACTCTGCACTCACACCGCAGGAGTTTGATCCCTGGCCCAGGAACTAAGATGCCACATTTGGAGAAGCACGGCAAAACAAACACAAAACTCTTAAGATTTCTAGTTATCAAAAAACAACAGAGAGAGGGTGAGAACACAAACCACAAATCTCGAGAAGATATCTGCAGCACATATAATTAGCAAAGGACTAATACCCAGAATATGTAAAGAATTTCTATTAGTTGAAAAGAAAAACAAACCACCTAGTTTTAAACAGGCAAAGACATGAACGGAACTTTTACAAACACTCTCAGATGGGTTATAACATATGACTAGATGCTCAACCTCATTAGTCATGGTAGTCAAAGAAATGCAAATTAAAACCACAATGAGATATCACTTCATACCTGCCAAATAGGCAAAATAAAAAATGGTAGGCTGATAAGGGCATAAAACAAGAGTATTTATCCACTGCTGGTGGGAGTACAGACTGATGCAACCACTTTGGGAAGCAGTTTAACAATACTTTGTTAAGTTGAACCTGAGCATATTTGTTTAAGAAATTTGACTCCCAAATTATATCTATATCTATCTACACACACAAGAATATTAAAACAGTATTTTTTGCAATAGCAAAAACTGAAACAACCCAATATCCATCAACAATAGAATTAATAAGTAGATTAAACAGAAATGAAAATAAGTGAACCAGGGCTATAATATCTACATGCTGCTGCTGCTGCTGCTAAGTCGCTTCAGTCGTGTCCGACTCTGTGCGACCCCATAAACGGCAGCCCACCAGGCTTCCCCGTCCCTGGCATTCTCCAGGCAAGAACACTGGAGTGGGCTGCCATTTCCTTCTCCAGTGCATGAAAGTGAAAAGTGAAAGCAAAGTTGCTCAGTCGTGTCCAACTCTTTGCGACCCCATGGTCTGCAGCCTACCAGGCTCCTCCATCCATGGGATTTGCCAGGCAAGAGTACTGGAGTGGGGTGCCATTGCCTTCATGAATGGTCCTCAAAAGCAATGCTGAAAGAGAAAGTAAGTTGCAAAAAAATACATACATTGTATGATTTCATTTATACAAAGACAAAACACAGTGTGTTGTTTAGGATAGTCATATAAGTTGTAAAATCCATTAAAAAAAGGCAAGAGAATGATGAAGACATTAATCACTGCAGTGGTAACTCCAGGGATGGGGAGAAAGGGCATGTGATAATTGAGAAAGGAAACAGGCCACTTTTGGGGTAAGGCAGTGTTTTATTCCACGTACACTTGGATTACCTGGATATGGGTGGTCACAAGTTAAGTGTGGGTGAGATGGGGCTTGAAGATGGAGCCAAATAAGAGAAACAATGAACATTAACAGTTGGAGAAAAGGAGAGGAAGTTGCTTAGACCAGAGAAGGCACCCTACGGAGAGTGGGTGCGGCGTCAGGAAAGTGGGAGCCAAGGGCACACTGTGTGCAGCAAGGAGGTGGGTTGGGATGCAGGCTGAGGCACGTTGGTCTGGCTTCCCTACTGACCTGGCTGGAGCAGTTTCAGCAGAGACCTGGGGGTGGAGACCGGACAAGTGAGGACTGAGTGGGAGGTGAGAAAGCACAGACTCAGATTGGGTCAACTCTGAAAAGAGTATGAGAGAGCAGCTGGGTGGAGCTTGGGGAAGCGGGTTCCTATAAAGATGATAAAAGGTCTTCACGTAGCCATTAAATCCACAAGGAGAGTTTCACAGCCATCAGTTTGATAAAAATTTTTGTCAGTCTGACAAGTAGTGACAGGGATGTGACAAGCCCCGTCAGACACTGTGATGAGGGGATAAATTACTTTGGAAAACAGTTTGGCAAGACCTAGGAAAGTTAAAAACATGCCTTTAACTCAGAAACTTTGTCCCTAAGTACACTTATGACTCAGACACCTACTCAGGTGCACTAAAAGACAGTTTATTTTTCCATTTATGCAATAATGGCAGAATGATACACAAACTGAATGTCAGCAAATAGGAGAACAGATAAATTAATCATGGGATGTAGACAATGAAATACTATGCAACAGCAAAAATGAATACATTCTAAGTCTATGCATTACTCTTACAAATATAATATCAACAGAAAAAAGCAAATTGCTGAAGGATAAGTACAGTATGTTACCATTTACATGAAGGTTTTAAACACAGAAACAATTCTAAGAAGCATTTAGTGGTTTCTACATATGTAGTAAAAGTATAAATACGTATACAAATTTAACTAAATTCAGGATTGTGGCAGGAGGGTGGAAGGCCTACGATGTGCTAGAAACTTGACATGTTGCAGCTTTACTTATAATCTGGATGGTAGGTATCATTCTGCCCAGTTTACAGAAGAAGAAACTGAGGTTCAGGAAAGAGAGCTGGTTGGAATTTCAGTTTCACCCGGTTTTGACAAGGGTTTCACTGGTTGAACGAAGGAAAGAATGGAGTGCTACCCCGTGCGGGAGGTGGAAGGACCGCTTGGAATAAAAACTGCTCTCAGCAGAGACCAAAGTCCATTCCGGTCCCGCCCCTGTGCGTTGGACCCCGCCCCGACGGCTCAGCTCGCTCGGGACTCATGAATATGCAAGACACGAGGAGCTATTTAAAGGCGTCGGCGCCAGGCGCAGGTCCCTACCCGGCACCGCCCAGCCCGCGCCTCTTTCCAGCCCTAGGCCCGGCCCCTTTCGCCTGCGTGCATCAGTCCGTGCGGAAACGCTGCCAGCATGTCGGACAAGCTGCCTTACAAAGTCGGTGAGTTACAGGACGTGCAGCCAGCCGCACCTGCTGGGGACCTGCTGGGGCGGCGGCCGCGGGGCCGACCTGGGGCGCTCAGAAGGACCCTCTTGAATCACTGGCACAGCGCGGTCTTGGCCCCGCGTGGCCGCCTGGGGGTTGGAGTTCCCCCGCCGCAGCTAGCGTGTCTTGGCGTGCGGCCGCGAACTACAAGTTCCGGCGTGCCCCGCGAGGCAGGGTGCAGCGGCGCGGGCTGCGGAGCGGCGGCGTGTTCCGCGCAGAGTCGCCTGGGGCAGGGGGCAGCTCGCACCTGGCCACGGCCTGCAACCAATGGCACCTGCCGGGACCAACGCTAGGGAGCCTGATCCTGCCTCCTGGGCTTGGACCGGCTCTTGACCAACTGGATGGTCCCGGGCAAGTGCCCATCCCTCGTTGAGCCTCCCACGGGGAAGGCGAGGGTACTGGGGCCCCGAAGGGCGCGTGGGGGAGAGGCCCGGGGACTGAGCCCGAGACCGGGCAAGTCCACTCACCGGGGACCTTCGGCTTGTTACTCAACCTCTGGGGTCACTCACTTGGCCACCAAGAACAGTCCTACATAGAAACTCGAACTTTTGGGGTGGTTAGAAAAATCCTTCCTGCTGTCCTATGTATTGAAGCTGATACACTGATCCTTAACGTTTACTGGGCGTTTACTGTGGCATGGGCACCACTTCCTACCTTTCTTAGAGATTAATTCATTTTATCCTAATGACTTTTTAGGGTAGGGACTGTTACTTTCTCATTTTATGGATTTATTGAGACACAGGAAAAAAAGGTAACTTGCCCACACTCTTACAACTGCGAGGTGGTGGTGTAGATGCACCCAGGCGGTGCTCATCTTTTCACCGCTGTGTATAAGTGAACACATTTGGAATAATCCTAATGACCTTTCAGCAGAAACCGGTTCAGGCTGGCTAGCAATTTTTAAAGTAAATCCAGCATGCCATTCAACCTGGAGAAAAGCATCAACATTTATGGAGCACTTCCTGTGTATCTGGGGATTTGCATTCGTTTACGGAATGATCTTTAGGGATGGATTTTATCCCATTATACAGAGGAAGAAACTGAAGCCCTAAAAGGAAATAACTTCCAAAAACTCTCTGGAAAATAGTAACTTACCAATAGTAGTTTATCAAGTAGCGGGCCAGAATAGGTTATTGTCCCTGTTGTGTGGATGAAACTGAAGCCCAGAAAGATTAAGCAAGGTCCAGTGGCTGAGCTGGAAAAGTGGTTTGTTATTACTATGGAGAGATGGCTGGGTTAAGGGTTGAGAGCTTTGCAGTTGTGTGGGAGGAGATAAAGCTACATTCAGAAGTGGAAGAACTTGGCTAGGTAGGGTTGAAAGGAAGCCTCCATCAGGGAGGGCATGCTGTGCCAGACATTGCCCACATGGCATCTTTAATCCTTGGGCTCAAGGAAGGTTAGGATTATTCCCACTTCACAGATGAAGAAACAGACTCAGGGTTTTGCTACTATTCTTGGCTTGTCCTAGGACAGGTGTTACTGCAGCCTCTGCAAGTCCTCAGCTCCTCTGGGCACCCAAAACCCCAGAGCTCAGAGTGCCAGACCCTCCTGTGCTCTTGGAGTTGAGGGACCCATGAAAACACCAGAGCTGGCACAGCTGTATCCCAAGGGCAGTGAAAGAGTTCTTTTTGCTAGAGGAACAGGGGGTGGCAGAGGGGGTGGAGCTTAGGATAGGACAGGAACCATTGTCCACTACTGGGCGCCCCTCCCAGGAGCCTCTGGCTCTACCAGCTCTGCCTGGCCACCAGTCCCACCCCTACTCTTGACTGGCTGTCAAACCTGGGGCAAACACTTCTCTGAGCCTTTCCTCATTGGTAAATATTGGGAGTTTGGCTAGGTTCAGATTTTTTTTTTTTTTTTTTTTTGGTGACCCATCTACTGCTTGCCCCTTTCGTGGACCTTCTCTCATTTAGTCTTAACAAGGATGATCAGTAAACATGGCTGACCCCTACTCTGTGCCCAACCCAGCTGAATACTAGAGATACAATCTGTTTTGTAAGTGAAGAGACCTGCTCACTTCTCTGTCTCCACAGCTACCACCCCAGTCCTGGGCTCCCTCCTCACAGGTCTCCATGAGTCTCTTGCTTTGTAGATACTTAAAGCAACCAAAGAAGCCCTCTCAAAAGACAAGTCTGGTCATGGAACTCCCCTTAAAACTCTACAGGAATAAAATCCTGACTCATCATCTTACTCCCTCTACTAGAGTCACCCTGGCATGCTCTCAGTTCCTCCAGCAGCAGTGTACCAAGTTCTTCCTTCTTTCCTAAGCACCTACTGTGTGCCGGGTACTGTATCAGGTGCTGGGGAGGAGCTTTCCAGGCTGAGAGAGCTGCTTGGGTTAAAGCCCTGAGGCGGGAATATGAAGACAGTAAGAAGGTTCGCATGGTTGAGCAACTAGTGAGGGGGAGAAAATGGTGGCGATGTGGGCAAGAAGGGTGAGCAGACACCTGGGTACGGCACTGTGGCCACGTGAAGAGTTGGTTAGGGGAAGCCATTGGAGGCTGGGATGCTTTTTCACTTTAGCAGAATGGAGGTGATACATTTTAAAATTTAAAAGTTTGTTTCTCTGACTTTGTGGGGTATTGTTTGGTTTTTTAAAGATCTAACTCTTATTAGGTGATTCTTGAATCAGGCAGCATCCCAACTAGCCACTTGAAGAGCTCGTCTGTGGGGTGTTTTACTTTCATTTTAGGTTCAAAGGATTCATTAACAAAAAAATCCACTTGTTATACACAAACAGACAGTTGTTAAAAGCAAAGAAATAGAAACAATAGAGAGGGGTAATAGCATATACATCACCAAATTGGGCTGACAACCTACATCCAAACTTGAACAGTGCTGGGACATCCCAAGTACCAGCAATTTGGAGTCTTAATTGGGAAAAGGGTCCCGGGCAGTGGTCCAACCCATGGGTGAGACTTCAGATTGCAGTTTTGGGGGCTCCTGCTTGTAATCCCAGGCTGCAAGCTCATATTGTCAGTTTGCACGCAAAAATGCAGCTCTCGTTTTCCCTTAACTTTTACAATGCTCCTTGTTACCTCTTGTGAAACAAGGGCCCCGGCGTGGGACTGGGGGTTTGGCCAGGCCTCCAGGGGCTCAGGAAATTCCAAGACCCACTCCCTCTCTTAAACTAAGGTGTGGCTTGACTTGCTGGTAACCAAATCAGGCACATAGTCCACGCAGGGTCAGAAATCAGTCAGAGGGCTGCTTTCCTGCTTCTGAAGCCTGAACAAGATGACCTCCATCTTCATTTCCCTAACATGGGGAGAATAGCAGGGAGACCAGTGAGGAGGCTGCTTCAGTGATCCAAGGTGGTGAGATGCTATTGGAGTGCTTATATTTGGGAGGTTGAGACAACAGTGCTGATGGGTTGGAAGAGGGTGAAAGGGGAAAAGAGGAATCAAGAAATCATAAGTTTTTGGCTAGGTCAGCTGGTTGAATGGTGGTTTCATTTCCTAAAATGAGGAGACTGAGGGTGTAACAAGTTTGGGGGTGAGAAAAAGGAGTCATGAGGGCTCAAACTTGACACATTATCTAGATGGACAACCAAGATGCTGAGTAGGCAGCTGAACTGAGTTGAACCTGAGTCTCAGGTTCAGGGGAGAAGTTTGGGCTGGAGATGAACAGGTGGGAGACACTGCTGTAGAAAAGGTATTTCAAGCCATAAAGTGGGATGAGCTCATCTGGTAGGAGAGAAGAGGGAGATGATGGAGCCGTGAGGGCCTCCAAACTTTGAGAGTCTGTTACAGGAAGAGGAACCAGGAAGGTGGAAGAGAAACCACACAAAGAGGCCAAGCAAAGAAAGAGATTCAGAAAAAGAGAGTACTTAGTGCTGTTGGTGCTGCAGGGAGAAACGTAAACATAGATAATTGACCAGTGGCTATGGGGCCTTACGGAGACCTTAAGGAGAGCAGTTTCAGTGGAGTAGTGAAGTCGTCAAAGAGGTAAGAGGATATGGGATACTGAGTCATCTCATGGAGCATATAGGATTCCCTGGTGGCTTAGCAGTAAAGAATCCACCTGCCAATGCAGGAGATGTGGGTTCGACCCCTGGGATGGGAAGATCCCTGGAGAAGGCAGTGGCCACCTATTCTAGTATTCTTGCTGGGAAACCCCATGGACAGAGGAGCTAGTGGGCTATGGTCCATGGGGTTGCAAGAGTTGGACATGACTTAGTGACTGAACCACCACCACCATGCCATTTTATATAAGGCAGCTGAGCATCTGAGAATTTTGGTATCCATAGAGGTTCCCAGAACCAATCCCCTGTAGGTATCAAGGGATAACTAATAGCATCCATTGAAGCCCGAAGATGTAGACTGGTGTCAAAGTCCAATGATCATGCTAACCAAACCCCCAAATTCAGCAGTTAACCCGCCAGTTACAGGCAGGTGGGTTTGGGTAGATCTCTCTGTGGAAGAAGATGCTCCCTGCAGGCAGGTTGGTTGTTGCTTGCTTGCGAAAGAGGGGAGACCTGACCTGTGCATGCCCAGTTTTTTCCAAGTTTACTAATTAAACAGGTCACTCCACCTCCCATGGGGCAGACAGAGACCAAGAGCTGTTAGTTACACAGATGAGTTCCCTCCAGGTGGGAAGAAATGACGGGTGGAGGAACATTTCTCTGTCTTCGAGGAGATCAAAGAATGGTACTGAGTCCAAGGTGTTAGGTTCTATCACTTAGGAGTGTTGAAGTCACCAAGAGTGGTGATTAGGAAGATGGAGAACCAGGAGCTAAAATCTTTAGGGAATGAGCAGGTTGGTAGGTGGCAAGCAGAAAGGGTAGTAAGAGGCATGCATAAGCGGACAGCTGTTTGTCTTTCAAGGGAGCACTTACCTGTGTTGTAATCATGTTCCTCTGTGTGTTTGTCTTAGTTACTCAGTCGTGTCCGACTCTTTGCCACGCCATGGACTGTAACCCGCCAGGCTCCTCCGTCCATGGGATTCTCCAGGCAAGAATCCTGGAGTGGACTGCCATTCCCTTCTCCAGGGGATCTTCCCAATCCAGGGACTGAACCTGGGTCTCCTGCATTGCAGGCAGATTCTCGACCATCTGAGTCACCCGAGAAGCCCTTATGTCCCTGTGGGATTCTTTAATTAAATGTGTTCTCCCACAAGGCTAAAAGTAGGCTGTGGTTAGGCGGGGACCATGTCTTTCTTTTTTGACTGCCCTGGATCCAGGAAATCCTTGTGGAATCAGTGACGCCTAGTGTTTCGAGTCCACAGGGGATGAGTGCGGGGTGGCGGCTGCTTCATGGTTGATGGGATGAGGTAGCTTATGAATTTCCGTCCATCCCGCCCCTGCAGCTGACATCAGCCTGGCCGCTTGGGGACGCAAGGCCCTGGACCTGGCAGAGAATGAGATGCCGGGCCTGATGCACATGCGAGAAATGTACTCGGCCTCCAAGCCTCTGAAGGGCGCCCGCATTGCCGGCTGCCTGCACATGACCGTGGAGACCGCCGTCCTCATTGAGACCCTCGTTGCCCTGGGTGCTGAGGTGAGGCCTGAAGCAGTTCTTGCGGAGCCTGGAGCTCTATAGTCTTATGTCCCCTCAGGCCCAGCAGGGGCTCCAGCTCTAGCCTTGTCACGGGCGCCCCTCACTGCCATTTGTGGTGACTGTACTGCTGATTTGCTCTCACTGGGAAGATGGCGTCTGGTCACCCTCAATTCACATTCTCCTGACTGGGGAAGCTCTAGCAGGAAAGACTCAAGCCCAGAGCCCTACCGAATCATCTAAGGATCTGGCTCCCATAGGCCCTCCTGGGGTCACGTGCCTGCCCTTGGCCAATCATGGCTGCTGGAAAGATGGTGCTCTCTGATTGGTTCAGCCTGGGTCATGTGTACCAATGATTGCAGTTCTTCCAAGTTCTCTGAAGATGTTTTACAGGGGGCGGGGTTGTTGGTGGTGCAGGGCAGCCAGAACCAACTGGTGAGTCCAACAGGGCTCAGTCCTTGGCCTAGTTCTTTCTTTTCTACACTCCCTCTCTTCAGTGGTCTGATTTTATGGTTTTAAATATTGTTTATGTGGTTATGTCATAACATAAACAATATATGATATTGTACATCGTATCCAGCAACTGATGTACCATCTCCACTTGGAGATCTGATTGACATTGCAACGTCAACATGTCTAAAGAAACTCATGATTTCCTACACTTCTTGGTGTCTTCCCCATGTAAGCAATTACAGGCTTTAGCCTTAGAGGTTCTCTCTGTTCAAGAACCTGGGGTCATCCCTGACTCCTCTTTTTCTCTCTTACTTCAACAAACTAATCCTCCCAACAAATCCTGTCAGCTCAGCCTTCAGAATAATATTTATCCCCTCCATTGCTATAGTTGCATATCTTGTCTTAACACTAACAACAGCTTCTTCACTTGTCTCCTTGCTTCCTTGTGGAGCCCTTCCCCCTCCACAGGGCAGAGCCTTGTTTTCACATAAGTTAGGCCTTGTCACTGCTCTGGCTCCCATCTACTGACCAGGGTCCCCAGCCTGTGGTTGCGGAACCAGTTGGATGTAGATCCCAGGCCTCTCATCACTAGATTCAGGGCCTTTTCTTACCCGTGTAGTGACCCTGGTCTTCTGACCTGGCTGTGACCAGCCCTGTCTTGCTGGCTCTTTCAGGTGCGGTGGTCCAGCTGCAATATCTTCTCCACCCAGGACCATGCAGCAGCTGCCATTGCCAAGGCAGGCATTCCAGGTGAGTCCTTGGGGGATACAGGAATTCAGGAAGGGGCTCTGATTTTCTCTGCTTGCTTCACTTCACTTTTACTGCTGCAGACCTCCCTACAGCATGGGAGAGGAGTCATGGCCACAGAATCCTAGCCTAGAGACCCATCGGAAAGAGCCGTTGTGTCCAGCCGTCATCTCAGATCCTATTGCAAGCACTTACTTGCCCTAGTCAAGTCAGTGATTGGGAATCACATGGGGTTGTAGAGGGGGAAGTTCCTTAAAAGGAGGATGTGGATCTTTTTCTGAAAGAATCAGGGAGGCCTACTGGGCAGAAAGAGTCCCAGAGACCCACTGCATAGTATCTGGTGGTCTAGGGTACTGGGGAACGACCACAGCCAAAGAGGAAAGACTTTCTCACAGGCTGCTGGAGAAACAGAAACAAGTCTGCTCGGGCTTGGGGAGGGAAGTGGTTCGGTCTGACAATGATAAAATAGGACATTCATTCACAGTTCCTTCTAACCAGCTGCAGGTGGGAGGTAAAGAATTGGGAAAGACCTCTCCAGCGACTGACCCAGGGTCGGCATGTCCCCAACTCCTCAGCCTAGTTTGGACTCCATGGCCCCTTTCTGGAAAGGCCTTGTTTTCAAGACCATGATCTGCCCCGGTTTGAGGGAGGGGAAGCTGGCCTTGCTTGGCAGATGTACTTTGCTCACAAGAGGTTCCTGGGAACCCCGCACCTGTGTCGCAGTTGTACCAAATGATGGGAGGAGCCTGGGCTGGCAGCCAGGAGCACTGGACTCTGCTGCTTGCTCAGCAGTGCCGCGCTGGGACTTCTCTGGTGGCCCAGTGGTTAAGACTTGGGCCTTCTGCTGCAGGGGGCACGGATTTGGTCCCTGGTTGGGGAACTAGGATCCCACATGCTGCGGCCAAAAGCAGCAACAGCAGAGTGTCACGATGAGTGACCTGGGCACATCTCAGCCCCTCTCTGGGCATCTGTAGGTGATGAGGATGTAATGCCAGCCTCACAGGGTTTCTGTGAGGACAAATGAGATGGGGGTAAGAAGCAGTTAGAGTCATGCCTGACACAGAGATAGTGTCACAGAGATAGATACACGGTAGCTGCTGTTAATAGATTCTGGCCAGACGTTGCCTAGGCTAACATACTACGGAGACTGCGGGCCCATCAGGTCCTTTCAGTGCAGAATGAACCTTGGGTCTTGTCTCTTGAGTCCACCTAATGTGGCTCCCTCCTCCCATCACATCTCCCTCCCAGCAGTAGGCACTGTGGGTAGGAACCCTGGTCACTGTGAGCTGGGGGCCCAGACAGATGAGGGGAGGAAAAGAAAGAAAAGAGTAAGAAAGGAAAGAATTCTTTCCAGATACTTATATATAGGGGGTCTGTGTCTGGCTTCTGTCTCACTTAATCTATACTACTATCGACAATGAAAGTGAGACTCAGAGGTGAAGTGATTTGCCGAAAGTCACACAGCTGGTCAGTGCAGAACCAGGATTCACACTGACAACGTCTGGCACCAAGTTGTGTCCTTAGCACTGCTGAGTCCTCAGAGAGGCTGGAGGTGGCTGGGGATGGAAATTAGGAAGGAAATAGTCTTGAGTCTACCTAGGTGGGTCCCTGGAGCAGGTGCCATTGTGGAGGGCCAGCCCTGACATGCCGCTCACTCTGCAGTGTACGCCTGGAAGGGCGAAACGGACGAGGAGTACCTGTGGTGCATTGAACAGACGCTGTACTTCAAGGACGGGCCCCTCAACATGATTCTAGACGACGGTGGCGACCTCACCAACCTCATCCACACCAAGTACCCGCAGCTCCTGTCAGGTGAGTAGGGCAGGTCAGTGGGCTGGGTGCTGGTGGTCTAAATAGGTCTTGCTTGTCCACATGAGAGCGGCAGGCCTGGCAGGACTCCTGGTGCCTCAAACAGCAGATTTTGTGGACGATGGGATATCCGCAGGCTCCTGTAAGCGTGCTGGGGCCCATCTTCTGGGCTGGGGAAGGCTGGCTGAGATGATGGCCCGAGGGCAAGCATAAGGCCAGGGCTGAGAACAGCTGGGAAGCTTTGTTAAAAGCAGGGTGGGGAGGGAAGTAGGTAATATTATTGTGAGTGCAAAGGCCCTGAGGTAGGAAAGGATGACCTTTCAGGAAACAGAAAGTTAACTAGCATGGTAGCTTCCTTCACTGCAGCCTTAGTGAAGAGCAGATGTGTAAAGACTTTATAATAAACTCAGCGAGAGAGTTGGGCTTGATGCTGAGAGCAAAGGGAAGTAATTGGATGGTATTGAAAAGACGTCTCTGAAAATATACGTGTTAAGTGTGGCTGCTGTGTAGAGGACATGCTGTGGCAGGGATGTGGGCAGTGGGGTTGGACAGTCTGTGAGTTGTTGGGAGGTAGAATCATGAGGCCTAGTGAAGGTGGCGACTCCTCCCTCGTGTTGGCCCAGCTGATTAGGTGGACTGTGGTATAGGTTCCAGAGATGGGAACCCCGAAAGAGGAGCATCTTTAGAAGGCAAAGGTGAGGCATTCAGGTGAGTTCAGCTGTGGGCTCTCTTAGGCTCTTAGAGTCCCATCCCAGAGGCCACTCCTTCCTGGCCTGAAATCTGTCCCCTCCCCTCTGGTTCAGGCATCCGAGGCATCTCTGAAGAAACCACAACGGGGGTCCACAACCTGTACAAGATGATGGCCAACGGGATCCTGAAGGTGCCGGCCATCAATGTTAACGACTCTGTCACCAAGGTGAGCCTGGGGAGCAGCAGCCTGCTGGTTTCCAGAGCAGCTCAGGAGTAGGCCCTGAAGAAGGCCCCCGGGGAGGCTGCCGCTGAGGAATTCAGCCCTCACTTGGTGGGGAAAGGGGTTGTAGACAGAGTGATGAGTGCATTAAAGAGACAAAGGATTACGTAGTGATCCTCAGAGCTGGGCATCGGGAGGTTTAAAGTGAAGCAGATTCTTTGGGCAGTCTCGCATAGTTGATCCTCAGGAAGCCTTCTGGACTGGCTGAGAAAGACTGGGGAGAAAGTCGTGGGGCTGAGCGGGGCAAGGGGCACATGAACACACTAGCTGGTGGGGAGAAGTCCCAGGAGGTGATCAGCCCAAGGCTCAGCAGGCTGAGATGTCGAGCGCAGGTCTGAGGCTCCAGGGCATTGCCCGCCCCATCCCTGCCTTGCGCCCATGCCTGCCTTGCGCCCATCCCTGCCTTGCCCCCATCCCTGCCTTGCCCCCATCCCTGCCTTGCACCCATCCCTGCCTTGCCCCTTCTCCTCATAGAGCAAGTTCGACAACCTCTACGGCTGCCGGGAGTCCCTCATAGACGGCATCAAGCGGGCCACAGACGTCATGATTGCGGGCAAGGTGGCGGTGGTTGCAGGCTATGGCGATGTGGGCAAGGGCTGTGCCCAGGCCTTGAGGGGATTCGGGGCCCGCGTCATCATCACGGAGATTGACCCCATCAACGCACTTCAAGCTGCCATGGAGGGTATGATAGAGCGGGGGTTGGTCAGCTGCTGGGGCCAGAGGAGGGGCGTGGCCACACTGGCTGACTGGCGGGGGCTGTCTCTACACAGGCTATGAGGTGACCACCATGGATGAGGCCTGTCAGGAGGGCAACATCTTTGTCACCACCACGGGCTGTATTGACATCATCGTTGGCCAGTAGGTGCCGGTGTAGTGGGGGGTGGTCCTAGGGAGTGAAGGAGGGGGCAGGCATGGGGCTGCCCTTGGTCGCTGACCCTCTCTCATGGACTGAGGCTCCCCCACAGGCACTTTGAACAGATGAAAGATGATGCCATCGTGTGTAACATCGGGCACTTTGACGTGGAGATCGATGTCAAGTGGCTGAACGAGAACGCTGTGGAGAAGGTGAACATCAAGCCCCAGGTGAGGAGCCCCAGCCCTGCCAGCAGGCTTGGCAATGGAGCGCCGATGGGGGTGTGCCCATGGGCTGGCCGCCGAGGAGGACAGATGACGAGGCTTTGGCAACCTGGGCAGTGGGATGGGAGGAAGAGGTTTCAGGCTGCTAAATTGGAATCTTGGAGGGAGGCCACGGGTCCTCCTTTTTTAAAGCTCTCTGAAGCATTCTGATGTGCAGCCGAGGTTGAGTACCTGTCTTACTGATTGATTTTATTTTTGGCTACTCTGGGTCTTCGTTGCTGCATGCAGCAGCATGCAGCGGTACACAGGCTTCTCATTGTGGCGGCTTCTCTTGTGGAACATGGCCTCTTGAGCGCAGGCTCAGTAGTTGTGGCACATGGGCTTAGTTGCTCTGAGGCATGTGGGATCTTCCTGGACCAGGGATCAAACCCGTGTCCCCTGCATTGGCAGGCAGATTCTTACCTACTGGACCACCAGGGAAATTCCATATTTAGCTTTTTACTAAGCATGGTGATTGAGACCCTGGGATCTGTCCTCAGACTGTCCAGGCTCAAATTACAGCCACTTTGTAATGTCTGGCTCTGGACAAGGAACTTAACCCTTTAAACCTCAGTTTCTTTATCTGTGAAATGGGGATAATACCAGTGCTTAATTTAAAGGATTGTTAGTAGAATTAAATGTAATTTTTATATATTGTATACACACACACACAGAGTTACATGTGTGTTCTTAGCCCAGGGCCTGTGCCAGTAATAATATTAACAATACCATTACCTAATATGTAGTACTTAAACTAAGTGCCTTGCACATGTGAGCTCTTTAAATTCTCACAGTAGATGTATGAGGTCTCCAGCTCAGAGTTGTTTACTAAATACTGGCTTTTATTATTAATTGTGTGTCCCAGTCCCTATGCTGGAGGTTGTTCTAGGGCAGTCTAGGCCCTTTGTGGGCAATGCTGGAGGCAGGGAGGCCTGCTGGGCAGGAGGATGGGATGAGGATGGGGTGGACACTGGGAGCAGTGCCTGCCAGTCCTTACCGCAGCTCTGCCTGCTTGCAGGTAGACCGCTACTTGTTGAAGAACGGGCGCCGCATCATCCTGCTGGCCGAGGGCCGGCTGGTCAACCTGGGCTGTGCCATGGGCCACCCTAGCTTTGTGATGAGCAACTCCTTCACCAACCAGGTGCTGGCACAGATCGAGCTCTGGACCCATCCGGACAAGTACCCCGTCGGGGTCCACTTCCTGCCCAAGAAGGTGGGTTCCTACCTGCACCCCTGGCCAAGGGTCACGTGACCTGGGCTCCCCAGGCAGAGCTTGCCTGAGTTCATACAGTGCCTGCCTCCACTCTTGAGGATCTTAACAGGGTCCCCCTCAGGGCAGAAGTCATTCTCTCCATTTAACAGAGGAGGAAAGTGAGGCTCAGTGCAGGGAATAACTCTTGAGTAGCGGGGCTGGGCGGTGAGAAGAGCATGGGCTTTGGAGAGAGACACATCCAGGTTTGAATCTCAGCCTGTGTAACCAGGTTACTTAACTTCTGAGCCTCCATTTCCTTCTCTGTAACGTGAAGTACCTCTGTAAGGATTGTGAGGACTTCCTTGGGTCACAGGTCACAAACACACATGTCCACTAAGGATGAATGGGCTGGAGGGGACCTGAGCAAAGAACACGTGCCCCACTGGAGGGGGCTGGCTGCCTGATATCAACCTGGGCCCTTTGAGTCAGGGCTCCTGACATTTCAGAGGAAGCCAGCTACCAATATTTTTGTGTGAAATATTCAATTTTAAATATAACCAGGTGGGTTAACTTGGACTTGTTTGTAAGCCAGATGCAGCCTAGAGGCTGCACGATTGTGGCCTTGGAAGGCGGCGATGCTGCTAACACACTGAGAATGGCCCCTGACATTCTGCGAGCATGTGGTCAGGGTAACCATGACGATGAGGTCATCTGACATCAAATGCAGTGCTTGTCCTAACACCCCATGCACTGCCCTCCCTCAGGGGTCAGAATGCTGGGTCTTAGCGCTGACTCTTTAGCATCATGGCAAACTTGGTTTTGCTACTTAGCCTGATTGGCCCTCAGTGTCCCTCTCAGCTAAGTGGTAAGAGTAGTTCTTGCTTCCAACCTTTGACTACTGGTGAGGCTGTGATGGAGTCTTCATATTCTCCTCCCACCCTTTGAAAAGCTGGTTCTGCCAACTAATGAGAAGTAGGAAGAGGCCAGGGTGTCTGTTCCCTGAGCCAGCCAACTCCTCTCCCCTTAGTCTTCCTCAGGTACTGTCTTGTCTGACCAGATGTTTCACCTGTGAGGGCCTCAAGGGCCTGTCCTGTCCTGTGCAGCCTGCCAGGTCCCCATGCTTGTTGTAGGGTTTAAAAAGCCTCATTTGAACCCTCATCTGATCTCAATTGGAGGAAACAGGGCTATAGTGAGAAAAGGGGCAGGCCTCTGAGATGAGACCAGGGTTGGAAGTGACAAGGTAAAGAGCTCACCTCCTACCCCAGCACCTGGCCCCATCCTCCTCCTTTCTCCATCACTGCCGTGGCATGGGCTAGGGACATACTTCACACTCACGTGCAGTGTGTGGGGCAAGGGATTATGTATCTTGGTTAACCATAATGACAGCATGGGCAGCCCCCCCATTTAATAAGGTGCCTGCACCATGCCTTCTTGAATGTCACTGATCTTTGTAAGAACTGAGAGATCCTGCCTACAGATGAGGGAACTTAAGGTTCAGAGAGTGACTTGCCCCCACAGCTGTAAAGTACTGGACCAAGAGTAGATCAGCCCTGTCTGTCCAGGCTGTTAGCCATTACGACACACTGCCCTCCAGGTGTAGGGTGCCCTCCAGTGTGGGGTGCCAACCTGGGTTCCCAACCCAGGGATCGAACCTGGGTCTCCCACATCGTAGGTGGGCTCTTTACTAGCTGAGCTACCAGGGCAGCCACCAGGGATCTGGGTTGTGGTTACAGGCGGTCGTGCCATCATGGGATGGTGGGATGGGACCTGAGTCAAGTCACCCGGCAGGGCTGAAGCTATCTGAAGGCCTGACTGGAGCTGGAAGAGCCACTCCCGTCATCGTGGGTGGGAGGTTCCTTGCCACGTGAGTGTCTAATCCATAGAGCTGCTTAAGCTTCCTCGTGACATGGCAGCTGGCTTCCCCCAAATCCAGGGGAGAGCAAAGGAGGAAGCTGAAGTACCTTTTTTATTAGCTCCCAGTTTTCAAGTCACGCATCATCATTTCTGCTTCATTCTGTTTATTAGAAATGAGCCACTTGAGGGGTGAGGATGTAGGCTCCACGTCTTGAAGGAGGAAGGTGTTTTATGTATTTATAGACATTTTTAAGGATATATTTGGAAGACGGCTGTGGTCACCACTGCTCAGGAAGTACATTAAAACAACCACAACCAGTGTAATCCAAAAAGGAATGCTGTTGGTTCTGTAATGGCAGAGTGTCAGATTCAGACACTGGATCTGGGGATTCATGGGCATCAGAGCTCTGTCTTTCTGTTTCTTGGCTCTTTTGTTCTCCCTGCGTTCACTTCACTCGTCAAATAGACTTGCTGTTGGTGAGCTGAGACCCATGGCCTCCCTGTTTAGGAATCCTGAGAGCCCCTGTCATGAAAGTATGTCCTGTTCATTGATCAATTCCAGGAAGCATTTTGGTTAGCTGCTTAGGTTGATGGAGGGTGAAGGAGGAGATGTAACTGATGGTCCCACCAGGGCTGCCTGGAGGGGAAGATGTAATTTGATTCCCCCTTGAAGAAGAGTGGAGCAGCCCAAACCCACACACATCCACTGTGAGGACAGGATGAAGTAATATCCTTGACACTCGGCAGATGTCACAATGAACTGTTTCTGCCTCTTTGGGCAGCGAGAAGATGGAGGTTAGGGGTCGCAGAGCATGGCACTGATCCCGGCTTTTCCTGCGTTTCTCCCCAGCTGGATGAAGCAGTGGCTGAAGCCCACCTGGGCAAGCTGAATGTGAAGCTGACCAAGCTGACTGAGAAGCAGGCCCAGTACCTGGGCCTGCCCCGTGAAGGCCCGTTCAAGCCTGGTCACTACCGCTACTGAGAACCGGGCCTGCCCTTTGCCTTCCAGCTGCTGTCCTTGCCGGGGCCCCACCTCTCCTCCCCAAGAGCAAACGGCACCACCTTTGAGATTGGTCTGATAATGTCCCCCATCGACTGCCTGGGGCTCGCCACTCAGGCGTGGGCCTCTGCTGCATCCCTCATGCTGTTCCACGTGTGGCAGGGGAAGTCCCCCCTCTAGCCTGGGCCATAATGGAGGTGCATGGGGGTTACCCGCAGGGAACCATGAGCTCAGGGGTTCAGCAACTGCTCACTCAGTCCTTCCTTAGGCTGGAAGTTGGCAGTGGTGGTCAGAAAGCCCATGCACTTTACCATCCAGGCCTTCCCTTGGCCTGTGGACTTCAGACTTATGTTCGTGGTTTACAGGTTCCTTGGTTCCTCAGCCCATGACAGATGAGAAGGAGCTATGTCAAAGGGTGTGGAGGAACTGTGGGAGTTTGAATGCTCCGGAAAGCCTGGCTTAGTGCTTAGCATTCTCTTAAACCTCAGAACAATGAGGTTGGTACTTTTAGTCCCTATTTTACAGGGGTTGGAATATATTGTTCAGCAAGAAAAGACAAGAGGAATGACAGCCAGCGGTTAAGAGGGGCCAGGGAAACATAAAAGCACATTGATGGTTCCCATCATAGCTCTGGGTCAAAAAGGTTAATTTGGTTTATAATGTTAAAAGAGAGCAAGAAGGTGGGTTAATAAAAATTTGGGTGCCTAAAAGAATTTTGAGCCTTTATTTTATAGAAAATCCATCGCCAACAATGTGTGGTGTGAGCCAAGGGGTATGATGTGCTGTAATAGTCTGCTGTGTTGCAGTGTGGAGTGATAAGAGCTGCAGGCAAACCCGTGGGCTTGAAAGAATGGGTAAAATGAGAGAACTCTTACATCTTAGGGTGTGTCTTTTGCAAACAGCCTGCTTTTTTTACCCAACCTAAGACTCATGTAATAGGTGAGTTTTGCCTATTTTCATTTATTGTAATCTCGGTATTTATTTCTTCTACCTTGTTTTTTTCTGTTCCAACTTATATTTTCTTTTTCTCCTCGTTTCCACTTAGGATTGATCCAGTACTCTGTCAGGGACTGTTGTTTATTGAGTACCTGCCATTAGGTGCTTTGTAGTTTATTTTCACTGTCCTCACAAAGAGCTTAGTAATATTATTCTAATTTTATAGATGAGAATGAAGACTTACAGAGGCTAAGTGTCTTTCCTAAAGTCCACAATTTCAAGTGGCCTCCTCAGGACTCAAATCATAGGAAGGGGAGTGGGAAATTGGTCTGTCGTGTTCGCCTAAGTGGTCATTTCAGTCAGTCAGTTCAGTTGCTCAGTCGTGTCTCTCTTTGCGACCCCATGAATCGCAGCACGCCAGGCCTCCCTGTCCATCACCAACTCCCGTAGTTCACTCAGACTCACGTCCATTGAGTGATGCCATCCAGCCATCTCATCCTCTGTCGTCCCCTTCTCCTCCTGCCCCCAATCCCTCCTAGCATTGGAGTCTTTTCCAATGAGTCAACTCTTCACATGAGGTGGCCAAAGTACTGGAATTTCAGCTTTAGCATCATTCCTTCCAAAGAAATCCCAGGGCTGATATCCTTCAGAATGGACTGGTTGGATCTCCTTGCAGTCCAAGGGACTCTCAAGAGTCTTCTCCAACGCCACAGTTTAAAAGCATCAGTTCTTCGGCACTCAGCCTTCACAGTCCAGCTCTCACATCCATACATGACCACAGGAAAAACCATAGCCTTGACTAGATGGACCCTAGTCGGCAAAGTAATGTCTCTGCTTTTGAATATGCTGTCTAGGTTGGTCATAACTTTTCTTCCAAGGAGTAAGCGTCTTTTAATTTCATGGCTGCAGTCACCATCTGCAGTGATTTTGGAGCCCCCCAAAATAAAGTCTGACACTGTTTCCACTGTTTCCCCATCTATTTCCCATGAAGTGATGGACGGGACGCCATGATCTTCGTTTTCTGAATGTTGAGCTTTAAGCCAACTTTTTCACTCTCCACCTTCATCAAGAGGCTTTTTAGTTCCTCTTCACTTTTCTGCCATAAGGGTTAGGGCCCAGAAGTCAGAGAGAAACAACCCACCTGGGAAGGGTAACTAGAGCCTATTAAAGGGTCATCGACTGCATGGAAGGCTTTTGGGATATTTGAGACCTAACCCCCACATGTGGGAATCTCCAGCTAGAAAGGAGAAGGTGGGAATGCAAACAACTTTGCCATCTCCTGGGCACTTCCTTTCTACCCAGCTTTAGAGTTCAGTGCCTGGCAGCACTGAAGGGCAGGAGAGAAAAGATGATGCTTGAAATGGATTTTCAAAGAACTAAAGATTTGTAATAAGAATTGAAAGCAAGAGCATTTTGGGCAGCAGGACAACTTAAGAATGAGTTAAGGGGCAGTGGGTGTGGCTGCAAAATAGGGGCAGCTAGGAGATAGAGGGCTAGACAGGTGGCCTGGGAGACGGGGAAAATCTTGAACACTAGGATGAAACAGGTTTTAATCAGTGAGCTGCNTGCCATGATCTTCGTTTTCTGAATGTTGAGCTTTAAGCCAACTTTTTCACTCTCCACCTTCATCAAGAGGCTTTTTAGTTCCTCTTCACTTTTCTGCCATAAGGGTTAGGGCCCAGAAGTCAGAGAGAAACAACCCACCTGGGAAGGGTAACTAGAGCCTATTAAAGGGTCATCGACTGCATGGAAGGCTTTTGGGATATTTGAGACCTAACCCCCACATGTGGGAATCTCCAGCTAGAAAGGAGAAGGTGGGAATGCAAACAACTTTGCCATCTCCTGGGCACTTCCTTTCTACCCAGCTTTAGAGTTCAGTGCCTGGCAGCACTGAAGGGCAGGAGAGAAAAGATGATGCTTGAAATGGATTTTCAAAGAACTAAAGATTTGTAATAAGAATTGAAAGCAAGAGCATTTTGGGCAGCAGGACAACTTAAGAATGAGTTAAGGGGCAGTGGGTGTGGCTGCAAAATAGGGGCAGCTAGGAGATAGAGGGCTAGACAGGTGGCCTGGGAGACGGGGAAAATCTTGAACACTAGGATGAAACAGGTTTTAATCAGTGAGCTGCACAGATCCCTGAAAGTGACCCCACTTGACTGAACATTCATACTTAGGACTTGTTTTTTTTAACTCTCAGCCTCTGGCTATGAAGTGGTATTAATTAGTAGAGAAATTCAAGAGGCCAAATGGCCTGACCCACAATCACCCAGTAAGTAATGCTCCCTAGACTCCACCTTGTGGGGGTCTGAGTCCTGGGCCAGGCACTTGGGTGAGACAAATGGGGAGTGCTTAAGTGAAGGTTGCTCCACCCAAGGCATGACATTTTGACAGAAGGTAGTGGTTGGGGTTGGAGCTGTCTCTAGTATTTCTTCCTTCAGAGGTGAGCGTTGAATACACAGGAGAACATGAAGAGGTGGAGACTGAGGCCAATCCTGCCTCACAGATCAGGTTTCCCACCAAATGTACATAGCATTATGCTTGGCATGCCCTTGGCTGTATCTGGCATTGTAATTCCACCTCTTCTACTATTTGAGTGCAAATGAATCTGAGTGATAGAAAGCCTGCTGCTGCTGCTGCTGCTGCTAAATCACTTCAGTCATGTCTGACTCTGTGCGACCCCATAGACGGCCCACCAGGCTCCCCGTCCCTGGGATTCTCCAGGCAAGAACACTGGAGTGGGCTGCCATTTTCTTCTCCAATGCATGAAAGTGAAAAGTGAAAGTGAAGTCGTTCAGTCGTGTCCAACTCTTAGCAACCCCACAGACTGCAGCCCACCGGGCTCTTCCGTCCATAGGATTTTCCAGGCAAGAGTACTGGAGTGGGGTGCCATTGCCTTCTCCGAGAAAGAAAGCCTAGTTTGCTCTAGTTTTTTAAAAGTATATGGTGTCAAGCAAAACCCTTCAGTCATACTCAGTGGCCTGTGGTTTGACAGACTTCATGCTGAAAACTAGAGGACCAATAGACCTTGCTCATGCTTACTTGAGTTTAGCTGCTCATCGAGGTGTCCTGCCCAGTTAATTCTCATTTTTTTTTTTTAACTCCATATGTGTAGTTGACGTTGCATTGTTGTTCAGTTGATAAGTCGTGTCTGACTCTGCAACCCCATGGACTGCAGCACGCCAAGCTTCCCTGTCCTTCACTATCTCCAGGAGTTTGCTCAAATTTATTTGAGTCCATTCATTCATGTCCATTGAGTCAGTGATACTATCTAAGCATCTCATCTTCTGCTGCCCTCCCTCTTCTCCTTCCGCCTTCAGTCTTTGCCAGCATCAGGGTCTTTTCCAGTGAGTTGGCTCTTTGCATCAGGTGGCCAAAGTATTGGAGCTTCAGCTTCAGCATCAGTCCTTCCAATGAATATTCAGGGTCAGTTTCCTTTAGAATTGACTGGTTTGATCACCTTGCAGTCCAAGGGACTCTTAAGAGTCTTCCAGCACCACAATTCAAAAGCATCAATTCTTTGCACTCAGATTTCTTTATGGTCCAACTCTGACATCCATACATGATTAGTGGAAAAATCATAGCTTTGACTACACAGACCTTTGTTGGCAAAGTGCTATCTCTGCTTTTTAATATGCTATCTAGGTTTGTGATAGCTTTCCTTCCAAGGAGCAAGCGTCTTAATTTCATGACTGCCGTCACTGTCCAGTGATTTTTGGGGCCCAAGAAAATAAAGTCTGTCACTGTTTCCACTTTTTTTCCTTCTATTTGCCATAAAGTGATGGGGCCGGATGCCATGATCTTAGTTTTTTAAACTTAGTTTTTAAAAACGTTTTAAGTTTTTTAAAATGTTGCACTAGCTATGACTATTAGCATAGCTATGACTCTGCTGTAAATAATTTTAAAATTTTGGTACTTCAACTATTAGCAACAAATGACACAGGAACCACCTCTCAAGTGATCATGATATCAATGGTCAAACTGACCTAGAACCACTACTGCCTTCTGCCAGTGCCTTTAACCTAGTTGTGTACCAGCCATCGGGGAAGGCAATGGCACCCCACCCAGGTACTCTTGCCTGGAAAATCCAATGGACAGAGTAGCCTGGTGGGCTGCAGTCCATGGGGTCGCTAACAGTCGGACAGACTGAGCGACTTCACTTTCACTTTTCTCTTTCATGCATTGGAGAAGGAAATGGCAACTCACTCCAGTATTCTTGCCTGGAGAATCCCAGGGATGGGGGAGCCTGGTGGGCTGCCGTCTATGGGGTCACACAGAGTCGGACACGACTGAAGTGACTTAGCAGCAGCAGCAGTACCAGCCATTGCTCTAAGTAAGCATTTATTCCTCATGATAACCTTGTAGAGACTTGAATTCCCATTTTACAGTTCAGGAAACAGGCTTTGAGAGGGTGACCTGGCTTTTGTACTCAGTAGGACCAGAATCCAAGCTCTTAATAGAAAAGAGAGGGCACCCCATTCCAGTCCTCTTGCCTGAAGGATCCCGTGGATGGAGGAGCCTGGTAGGCTGCAGTCCATGGGGTCGCACAGAGTCGGACACAACTGAGCGACTTCACTTTCACTTTTCACTTTCCTGCATTGGAGAAGGAAATGGCAACCCACTCCAGTGTTCTTGCCTGGAGAATCCCAGGGACAAGGGGAGCCATGTGGGCTGCTGTCTCTGGGGTTGCACAGAGTCGGACATGACTGAAGCGACTTAGCAGCAACAGCAGCAGCTGTTCATCTGACCTAGAGAGGTTCAGCACCTTAAATCCTCCACAGAGCTCCTGCCTGTGTGCAGACATGCTCCCTTCCCTAGAGCCTGTCTGCACCCAGGCTAGAGATACATTGATACCTTTCAAGATGTTTCCTCCTGTGGGATTCCATGCAGTCCCCCCACATCTGGTCCTCTAGGGGTTCTGGTTTCTGTTATCCTGGCCTTTTCCTTTCCTCTTTGGAGGTGTCCCTGCCAGTCCTTAGAAACCCCTTTAAAAAAAACAAAACCCTCTTCTTTCACATCTGGTCTCAACCCTACCTCTGATCTCAGGTCTGCTAATCTGTCACATGTGTGAAACTGAACAGATACTCACAATGAAAGTTGATGGGTGTCTTACTGCCCCCTGCCCCCATCTCCACTCCTGAGGCTTCTTGGGGAGATAAGGAATTGGTCAAGGGTCCTATTGGAGAAGGAAATGGCAACCCACTCCAGTACTCTTGCCTGGAGAATCTCAGGGACGGGGGAGCCTATGGGCGCTGCCATCTATGGGCTGCCATCTATGGGGTCACACAGAGTCAGACATGACTGAAGTGACTTAGCAGCAGCAGCAAGGGTCCTATAGTTTCTGGTCTGACCCCTGCCCTGCCACAGGAAAGTGTGAAGGGAGATTAAGACCTAGGGGATTTTGTACAAGTTTTGAAGGGAAGAGAAGGTCTGCTGTTAACTTATGTGACTCTGGGCAGGAACAGAAATAACTATCTCAAATGGTTGTTTTGAAGGTCAAGGATAACATGTATATACAGAATTTCTTTTTTTTTGGCCAGGGCCAGGCAGCATGTGGGATCTTGGTTCCCTGACCAGGAATCAAACACCTCTTCATGGGGAGTGTGGAGTTTTAAGCACTGGACCATCAAGAAGTCCCCTAAAGAGTTTTCTGTGAAGCTTTCAGGGCTGTGTCAGGTACCAGTGAGTGAGGAAGGAGCTGTTTTGAAGGCAGGAAATTTAGACTGGAGAATTAGATACTTTAGGAAAATCATAGAATCTTAAAACAGCAGGACTTTAGGGCATCTACGGAGTCCAATCCAGCATCTGTAAATGGAGAAATGCAGGCCCCGAGGGTGTAAGTGACATCCTGCCTTCCCCTGCAGGCCTCCGTGTCCTGTTTGCCTCTCTGCCAGAGCTCTTTCCTGCATACCAAGCCCCTTACCCACAACCATGTGGCAGGTCGCGTTGGGAGGGCCTTGCTAGGCTAGAAGGGCAGGGATCCCTTTTCAAGTCCTGCTGGGGACAAGTAACGAGCTTGGAGGGCTTGAGGTAGCACGGACTAAAACAGCCGGAGGGGTTGTGCAGGTTGGCTTGTGCCAGGTGTAGGGAGAGCAAGGTGGCGGTGGTCAGGCACTCTCGGCCCAGGGCCTTTTGCGCTCCATGTTTTGTAAAGACATAGTTACGTAATAGCTGAGACCACTTACAGCACTGCTCATACATGTTATGATGTACCTGCTTGGCCATGGGCCACTTTTGTTCTGCAAACATACACACAAGCTCCACCTGAACAGCCCTTGTGGCTACATTACGGCTGCGTTATGGCTGTATCTACCACGAGAGGAGAGAATACAGAAAACTGTCCAACAGTGAGTGACCCAAGGAGGTTACCCTGGGCTGCTTGGAGCCAGATTCCTTGTGGTCTGCAGGCTTCTTCCCTGGTTGGAGGAGTTACACCCTCCCAGGTGGTCCCAAAAGTCCCCAGGTGCTGGGCAGTGGGCTTTTCCTGACAACTACCGTAAATAGTTGGTACTTAAATGATTGCCCCCACCCACAGTTCTCATACTTACCCTATTACAAGGGAGAAAAACAGAGAAGTAGGTGGGAACATACCCCCACAGTGCGTCCAATGGAATGTCCTGCTTCAGCAAGTTTGTCTCTGGGGAACATGCTGGCTCTTCTACTAACTGCTGGCTCGTATGGATCTTCACTAATCCAGTAGTTTAGCGCCTCAGAACCACCTGGAGGGCTGAATAAAACACAGATTGCTGGGCCCACCTTGAGCTTCTGATTCAAGGAGATAGGGACCTATAATTTGCATTGCTAACAAGTTCCTGGGTGATGCCTATCAACTAGTCCACAGTACCAGGCATTGTAGGATTTTCAGCCCCTCTTCGCCCAGTGCCTGTTGCAGAGCAAAGAGTCCCACCTGTCCTGAAAATGGAGCGGAGGCACTGTCTTCAGGAGCGCTGCCAGGCTTGGCAGGAATGCGAATCTGGAGATGCTACTTTGCCCCCGTGAGGGGAAGCCTGCCTGAGGGTGACACCAGCACAGAAGTGAGACACAGTGACACTTTCCAGAGGACATGAGTCTAGCCGTGCTTGACACTGACTAGATCTACCCTCTGGACGTTTCAGTGCTGTGACAACAGTTTCCTTTTTTGCCTTTAGCCCATTTGAACAGGGGTGCTATCTAGCAATTCCAAGAGTCTTGCTGAGGTGGAGAAGACAGAGATGCACCAGGGGAGAAAATGGAAAAACACTTGGGGCTGAAGCTCCTGCAAGGGGCTGTCTCTAGGCAGACAGAATCTCCTGCCTGGCTTTCAATGGCCTGGTGGTTAAGGTCATAGGCCTTGGAATGAGGTGGTCTGAGATGTTAGGTCTAGGCAGAGTACCTAGCCTCTTGGAGCCCCAGTTGCCTTATTTATTACAATTACTTACCTCAAGGAGCAAATTAGGGACTTTGGCGATCATCCTGGCATGAAGTAGCTGCTCAGTCAATAGATTTATTAGGATGATATTATGATAGTATGACGTGTGTGTACTCAGTCATGTCCAGCTCTTTGCAACTCCATTGACTGTAACCCGTCAGGCTCCTCTGCCCATGGGATTCCCCAGGCAAGAATACTGCAGTGGGTTGCCATTTCCTTCTCCACTCCATCTTCCTGACTTAAGGATCTTATGTCTCTTACATAACAATCTGGTGGGAAGATTCTTCTGGTGGGAAGGGCTACCTGGGAAGCCCCTATAATAGTTACAGATCACAATAGGAGGCCTCAGGCTATTAGCAGCAACCCTGGGTCCCTGGCAAAGGGCAGGAAGCCACCTGAGAGGCCTCCTGGAGAGGGGGAGTATCTCAGAACCCTCCAGAGGCTTTGTGTGCATCTCAGGGCCAGTGCAGGGGCTCCAGATTTCTGGTTTGGGTGAAACTACTGAAGACTACTTGAGAAGTTCCACTACAGCTGGGCCTTCCTGGGGTGCGGGGCAGGGGAGCCCCGTTAGACAAGGATCAGTTAATTTCAAGATCATGTCAGACTGGGAAATCAAGACTGCTTTGGGATTTTAAAGGGAGTAACCCTTGGCTGATCACTGAAGGGTTACCTTCCCCTTATTCTGTCCCCTCCAGGCCCCTTCTCTGCTTTTCTTTTGCAACATCTGGCAAGTCATACTTTATGCAGAATTCTAGATGTTGATAGACGTTGGGATAAATAATGAGAGGAAAAAAAGAAACCAAAAGAACTGAACTTTCTCCCAGTCATAATGCTCTACTTTTTGACTTGGGGAGGAATCAGTTCTGACTCAGACAGTAAAGAATCTGCCTGCCAATGCAGATGTGGATTCGATCCCTGGATCAGGAAGATCCCTTGCAGAAGGAAAAGGCAATCCACTCCAGTATTGCCTGCAAAATTCCATGGACAGAGGAGCCTGGCGGGCTACGGTCCATGGGGTTTCACAACTTAGTGACTAAACTACCACCACCACCACCACCACAGCTGACTCAGTGGCTTGTAAATGTCATCTCATCAAATTAGGTAATTTAAAGAAGGTTATTTTTTAATCATCACCATTATCATTAAATTTTCTTTAGTAGCTGTGTTTTTATTATTGCTCTGGTAGTCTGTGCAGCTGTTGGGCCCAGGAATCCTAAAGAGGAACTCTAAAGAAAAGAAAAAGGAGCTCTGAAAGATGTGAAAACCTTCAGGAGCCAAGGGAATGAAGCTATTTGCTGGGCTCCCCAGATAACAAGAAGGCACAATCATCATCGTTGTCATCACCATTTGCTGGTGCCACCTCCCAGACTCTACAACTCCCATAGCCAACTGGGAGAGCTGACAATAGCTACTATCTCTCTGCAAGCCATCAGTATAAAACTCCTTTCTGGAGTAAACAGAAACATAAATTTGATGATTTTACTGAGAAAATAGAAGACATTCCTGCTCCATCCCTAGCCCCTACACACACCTGCTATGCCTATGTGCATATAGATATACTTTGTGCATGGAAGAAAAAAGGGAAGAACAAGTGTATTCTAGACTGATCTGAAATTCACTACAGATGGTTTGGCTAATTCAGTTAAAATAAAATTCTTTTCTTTACCTATCCTGTCGCCTTCACACATGGGAATTGGTTTTTGGAGTTAAATTCCTTTATAAAGTTCCTATTGTATGATGGGGTAATTTCCTGACAGTGGGTGATGATGCTGGATCTGTGGTTTTTCAAACAGGTGGAGGAACTTAGAGTAAGGGTCAAAATATTGCCAATTAGGTTGGCCCTGTGCTCCACAATCCCAGAAGGGATTGAGGTCCTGAGGATTGGCTACCCCTCAGGGTAGTGGTTTTGAAGTGTATTGCTTCTGTAGAACCATAAACATCAATTTCTACTTTTAAAAACTTTGAAGCCATTTAAAAGCACCTCATGCGAAGAGTTGACTCATTGGAAAAGACTCTGATGCTGGGAGGGATTGGGGGCAGGAGGAGAAGGGGACGACAGAGGATAAGATGACTGGATGGCATCACCGACTCAATGGACATGGGTTTGGGTGAACTCCTGGAGTTGATGATGGACAGGGAGGCCTGGCGTGCTGCGATTCATGGGGTCGCAAAGAGTAGAACACGACTGAGCAACTGAACTGAATTGAACTGAAAAGATATAATAAAAATACACATGTTTAAACATGCTAGGCACCAAATTTAACATGTTGGGGACCACCTGGATTAGAGTTTGAAGTAAACCTTTTGCTGTTTCTGTTTAACAGAAGACTGTTTCGAGGTCACAAGGTGAGCTGTTCAAACCTTTCTGCAACAACTTCTCTGTGTGAATTAGACCTTTTTCGGGCTTACGCAACCAAAACAAATGATGGAAGTAAACTAGTTGCAAAGGCTGATATTAGGAGGGCAACTGTTAGTCTCTAATGTCTGATTTCAAGTTTTTATAATATTAATTTATAACTTCTAATGTCTCACATAATGGGCTCCCCCTTAAGAATTCAACTGAGGAAATGGTACACTCCTAAATAAAACAAAACATGAAAACCATTGCTTCAGACTTTGTTGCAGCATTTCTGGTGCTGAAACTGTCCTCCCTCAGAGTAAATCCAGAGTCCAGCTCTCACAATGGCCAGTTGTGGATTTTCCCCTTCAGTAATTTTTTTAACTGGAGAATTACCCCTCCCTGTGTTAAGGACAGATCTTGTGCAACTGTCTATCAGGATGGGCCACCCTTCCCTGGGTACTGCTTCAGGTCAATCAGATCGCCACTCATGGGAATTTGAATTTTGAGTGGTCCCATGCAAGAACTGAAATGGTTGGAGGTGACATCCCATAGCTTTGCCCTGAAAACACTGTCCATTGGTTTCTTTGACCTGGCTCCTTTTACATCCTCAGGGCGCTATCCTTTCTAAGGCTTCTTGTTTGGCTTTTCCTTTGATTCTTTGAAGAATCCAGATCTCTGCAGTAGAGTATCGCCCCACTTTGTTTCTTAGGCTAGCCAGAATCAGTTCTGTTGTTTGCAACCAAAACATTCTGACTGACTGACTCCAAATTTTGCAAAGGGAAAATGGTAGTAGCATCAAGAGGTCAGTGACTTGTTCAAGCCCACGTTGTTAGAACTTTGGGCACAAGTGTAAGGCCATGCTCTCCAGGAAGAAATGATCCTAAATCAATATTTACAACAGGAGAACAAACACATCTAGGACAGAACTCACCTTTGTACTGTGCATATGAGAGAGAGACAGGAAGAGAAATGTGAATAATGGCTGGGAAATAGGGGGCGTGTATCCCAGATCCTCACAACTTTCAATTCTGGTCACTCATGCAGGGTTTTGCAGAGACCCAGAACCATTCTCTCTGGACCCTAAGGCTTGAGAAGGAATTCCTGAAAAGGTGGAAGAATCTTAGGATCTCAGCTCAAGGAGAACTTGGGCAGATAAATACCTAACCAGGGATCTGAGTCAACGGAAGCAAAACTGAGGGTCTGTGGGAACAAACCACATATGCTAACAATAGTAGTGGCAGTATTAGTCGCTCAGTCGTGTCCAACTCTTTGCGACCCCATGGACTGTGGCTTGCCAGGCTTCTCTGTCCATGGGAGTCTCCAGGTAAGAATACTGGAGTGGATTGTCATTCCCTTCTCCAATGCTAACAATGGTTCTGACTTTTAACAAGGGCTGGTGGTCATGGTTCACCAAACCGTAAGCTCTCTAAGAAGAGGACTGGACTTGTTCACCACAATATTTGCAACACCTGGCACAAGGCCTTGTGCCTGGTAGGTGCTCAATACACATTTGCTGAAGGACTGAATGGGTTGGGCTTCCATGTGGTTGTCTGGACCCAGCAGCCTAGTGATTTTGTCACTAATGGACTGGGTCTTTGGCTTTGCATTTCTGGCCTCACCCAGGGGAAGAATGGTGCCTGGCTGGTGAGAAATGTCTGGAAAACACAGGAGCAGTGGCTGCAATATGTTCCCAATATTCTAATTACTGATGACATTTACTCAGCAGCAGTTGTGGTACAGGGAACAAAAAGTTCTGTGGACTTGCTGCCTAAATGACAGAACACCAACTGGGAGCTTCTCTCTCTATGTTGCTTTTTTGTTAAGGTATAAGAAGCAATACTATTTCAGATTTACAATAAGAACAGCAAAAGTGATGATCTCCCATTTTATAGACAAGTGAATAGAAGCCCAGAGAAATCCAGACTTTTCCCAATGTGCAGAATCATGTCCCCAGCCTAGCCTGGAGCACCCATCATTTTTCTGCATGAGTGTTCTCTGCCCGGGTAGTTCCAGCTCTGTCCTGTCTCAGATCTGATGTTTGCGTCCTTCATTCCATGCTGGTTGTGTCACTGCAGGCACAGTGTGGGTCTCCAGTGGAGAAAGTTCCTTGGAAAGGAGTTCTGAGACATTTGAAAGACGGAAGATTGTAAGTAGACAAGCGGGTCGGGGTTGGGGGTGGCCCCACCCTTGAGCCCCACTGTCCTCACTTCCAAGGACAGAGATAAATTGTGGTTATCAGGGGTGAGGAAACTGCTTCACATTGTTCAGTCACATAACCTCTCTCTAGACTCTCTTGTGTACAACAGGCCTTGTTATTATTTTTTTTTAAATTATCTTATTGTACCACTACTGTTTGCGGTTTCTTCTTTCTTGTTTATGGTAATTCCTTTGGGAAGAGCTCTAGTTCTGGGGGACACTGGCAGGTGAAACCTCAGCTTGTCTACCTTTTCTACTGGCAGGTATGCCCTCGGCCAAGCAGGGCAAGTAGGTGCTATCACTGAAAGCCCTTGCCTTTCAAAGTGCTGGGAGTTTTCATGTGACCGCCCCCACCCTGGCTGGTCTTTTTTCACAGACCCTGTTCACACCTTTAGTGCTTCTCTCCCCAAAACAGCACCTCCCAGGGTCCTTTCAAAGATAAGATGCTTCATCTCAGTTTTCCATAGACTCAGAATCTCTAAGGATGGGGCTGTAGGTGACAGTTTGGGACACTTGAGGAGACAGGCCCCTGATAACCCAGGACAAAAATTGCTGCCTAGTTACCATTTCAGGCTCACTGCCCCCTTCCTAGTTGACAGAGCTAGGGTAAGGAGTGAGGAAGAGTCCAGGATTTCAGAATTAAAAACGGCTGGAACCACTGGTTGGAGTTCTTTTAGCCTGGGAGTGGGAGAAACATATTTTCTCTTTCTTGGGAACTTGAATTATGAATGGTCCCATGCAAGAACTGAAGTGTCTGGAGGTAACTTGCCCTGAAAACACTGTCCATTGGTTTCTTTGACCTGGCTCCTTTCATGTCCTTCAGGGTCCTGTCCTTTCTGAGGCTTGTGACATGGCTTATCCTTTGATTCTCTGAGGCCCCCAGAAGTCTCTAGCAGACTGCCCCCTATCTCCCCCACTCCTTTGTTTCTGAGGCTGACCTTTTTGGTGGAGCCTCCTAAGGCTGTAGGATCCTCAGGCCAGAGCCTTCTGGCCGTTGGACCCACCGCAATGTCCAGTCACAATCAGCCACCCCAGCTTGTATCCACAGACCCAGACCCCTTAGGGCAGACAGCACAGTGAGACTGGGTATGGAGTTGTAGTCATTTTGTTTGTGTGGAGGTGTGGGGAGATCCTTAGAAGGGGGGCAGGGTGAAAGACTGAATGTGTGCTCAGTCGTGTCCGACTCTTTGTGACCCCCATGGACTGTCGCCTGCCAGGCCCCTTTGTATACCAGACAAGAATACTGGAGCGGGTTGCCATTTTCTACTCCTACTCCAGGGAATCATCTTCCCTACCTGCTGCTGCTGCTAAGTCGCTTCAGTCGTGTCTGACTCTGTGCGACTCCATAGACGGCAGCCCACCAGGCTCCACCGTCCTTGGGATTCTCCAGGCAAGAACACTGGAGTGGGTTGCCATGTCCTTCTCCAATGCATGAAAGTGAAAAGTGAAAGTGAAGTCGCTCAGTTGTGTCCGACTCTTGGCGACCCCATGGACTGCAGCCTACCAGGCTCCTCAGTCCATGGGATTTTCCAGGCAAGAGTACTGGAGTGGAGTGCCATTGCCTTCTCCACCAGGGACCATCAAATCGACGTCTCTTGTGCCTCCTGCATTGGCAGGCGAGCTCTTTACCACAGCGCCGCCTGGGAGGCCCAGCAGTTCCTTAACGGTTGCTTTCTGCCTCCCTGGTTTTGGAGGCAGCTTCTGGTGTCTGGAAGTCCCTGGCAGGCTACAGTCCATGGGATTGCAGAGACGGACACGACTGAGCGACTTCACTTTCTGCCTCCCTGATTTTGGAGGCAGCTTCGGGTGTCCTGGTTCAGACGGTAAAGCGTCTGTCTGCAATGCAAGAGACCCGGGTTCGCTCCCTGGGTTGGGAAGATCCCCTGGAGAAGGAAATGGCAGCCCACTCCAGTATTCTTGCCTGGAAAATCCCATGGATGGCAGAGCCTTGTAGGCTACTGTCCATGGGGTCACAAAGAGTCGGACACGACTGAGCGACTTCACTTCGGGTGTCCCTAGGGTTAAAGGTAGGGGGCAGCACTGTCTCTGGCGGCCAGATCCAGAAAAGCGCTTACCAGGAGTGCAGCCTCAGGGCTAAGCAACCGCGTTTCCCCAGGCCCGGGAGACGGCAGGTGCGCAGCTCGCGGAACTTCTGCGGTGCAGGGGACTAGGCGAAGGGAAAAGGATGGTTCGGGTTCCTTAAAGAAACAGCCACACATTTTCGAGAAGACTACATGTATTTGCATTTTAGCCCAGCCCTAGCTGAGACTTCCTGAAGCCCCGCCCCAACGTCAATAGCCACGCCCACTCCGTTCTCGGAAGCCCCTCCTACCAGAGCTCTCCAGCCCCAGAAAGGCCCTAGGGTCCCCGCCCCGCCACCCTGAGGCGCGCTCAGCAGGTGGGGTTGAGCACGCGGCAGGAGCAGGCGCTGCGGAAGAAGCGGCACTGGCAGAAGGCGCACGGGTCGCAGCAGGCGGGCGCTGGAGGCTTGCAGCTGTCGCGGGTGGCCACGCAGGGGGTCGGCGGTGGGGGCCGGGTCCGCGCCACGTTCTTCATCGGAGTCTTTCTCTGTGGGGAAACGCGGGGGCTGCCCGAGCCATCCACGTCCGCCCCACTCGTCCTCACCCCTGCCTGGGAACTCCTCGGACTAGACGTCACCACCTGCTGTCCACCGCTCGACTCATGCCACAGAGCGAGTCCCCGCCTGCTCCGCCATCAACACTTAACTGGCTCCGGCCTGGCCTCTTCTCTCCCTACGGGATCCCACTCAGCTGGACGGTTTTTATCTTTGGTCTCTGTTGTCTTCCCCTTCCAGTGTATCCGCAATCCCTGTTGGTTTTGCCTTCATGGTAGGTTCGGAGTCTAGCCACTTCTTCACTACCGCTGAAACGCTGGGCTTGGCCACTGTCTGCTGCCCTTGCCGCCTTACTGTCCAATCTCCAGCGCACAAGGGACTAAGCACATCCTCCTTCCCCTTACTGGGATCCCTGACGCCCTCTGTGGTTTGGCCCGCCTACCACTCACACTGCTCCACCCGCCCGCCCTCTGTGCACCGAACACTGCAAATGAGTTCTTGTTGCAGGCGCTTTGTTTGGGGGCTTCCTTTCCTGGGGA
Source organism: Oreotragus oreotragus (assembly GCA_006410675.1). Lineage (NCBI taxonomy): Eukaryota > Metazoa > Chordata > Mammalia > Artiodactyla > Bovidae > Oreotragus > Oreotragus oreotragus. The sequence goes on along the minus strand of SJYX01009663.1, from coordinate 163,209 downwards.
CATTCTTTGCTGTGCTGTCCAGTGCAGGCAGCCACCCACCATATGTGGCTGCTGAGTACTTTAAAGGTGTCTAGCAGCAGCAGCAGCAGTGCAACTGAGGAACCGAGTTTTCAATTTTTATTTAATTTTAATTAAAATTTAAAGATGAAGTAAAATGTTTCCCATTAAAGACAACTACGTCAAGGCTGTATATTGTCACCCTGCTTATTTAACTTATATGCAGAGTACATCATGAGAAACGCTGGGCTGGAAGAAGCACAAGCTGGCATCAAGATTGCCGGGAGAAATATCAATAACCTCAGATACGCAGATGACACCACCCTTATGGCAGAAAGTGAAGAGGAACTCAAAGCCTCTTGATAAAAGTGAAAGAGGAGAGTGAATGTTGGCTTAAAGCTCAACATTCAGAAAACGAAGATCATGGCATCTGGTCCCATCACTTCATGGGAAATAGATGGGGAAACAGTGGAAACAAGTGTCAGACTTTATTTTTTGGGGCTCCAAAATCACTGTAGATGGTGATTGCAGCCATGAAATTAAAAGACACTCCTTGGAAGAAAAGTTATGACCAACCTAGATAGCATATTGAAAAGCAGAGACATTACTTTGCCAAGAAAGGTCCATCTAGTCAAGCCTATGGTTTTTCCTGTGGTCATGTATGGATGTGAGAGTTGGACTGTGAAGAAAGCTGAGTGCCGAAGAATTGATGCTTTTGAATTGTGGTGTTGGAGAAGACTCTTGAGAGTCCCTTGGACTGCAAGGAGATCCAACCAGTCCATTCTAAAGGAGATTAGCCCTGGGATTTCTCTGGAAGGACTGATGCTAAAGCTGAAAAACTCCAGTACTTCGGCCACCTCATGCTAAGAGTTGATTCATTGGAAAAGACTCTGATGCTGGGAGGGATTGGGGGCAGGAGGAGAAGGGGACGACAGAGGATGAGATGGCTGGATGGCATCACCGACTTGATGGACATGAGTTTGGGTGAACTCCAGGAGTTGGTGATGGACAAGGAGGCCTAGAGTGCTGCAATTCATGGAGTTGTAAAGAGTTGGACACAACTGAGCAGCTGAACTGAACATTGTTTTGTTAGGACTATATTTCACTAGTGTTAAAAACTGGACATAAGAATTGAGAGTGTAAAAGTGAAAGACATTGCAAAAAAAGTAAAATATTAATAACTTTTTATGTTGGTTACATATTAAAATGATAATATTTGGGATCTACTGGGTTAAATAAAATATTAATATTAATTGCACCTGGTTTTTTTCTCTTAAAAATCTGGCTACTAGAATTTTAATTTATATGTGTCTCACATTGCATTTCCATTGAACATGCAGCTCAAGATTACAGAGTTTCCCAGTCTTTTAAGTGCTGCCTCCTTCTAGAGAACTTCCCCTGACCACTTTTCCCTTTCTTCTGTCTCACTGCCATGCTTTCATTCCTTCACAGTGTTTATCATTATCTGAACAGCACTGGTTAACGTGCTGTTCTGTTTCTCCCAGAAGAGTGTAAACTCCACGAGAGCAGTTATATATCTCTCTTGTTCACTACTATATTCCCAGAATCTAGCATGTAAATAGATTTTACAGTTCTGTCAATCATCTGATCTGCTTGTTCACTTTACAAAGGCTCAAAGAGAACAGGGAACTTTATTGTGATCACAGTGCCAGGTCATGCCTTCCAATGCCTAGTACAGTATTCCCAGCTCTGTTTGTAATGATCTGAGCAAATGAGGCACACTAAAATAGGAACACTGTGCATTTCAACAGTGCCTTAATCTAGTATTTCTTGTAGTGTGGGAACCTGTATCATGGTGGTACAATTTTAGGCAGTACATGAATATTAAATGACACTGAATCACACAGTGAGAGAGGATTCTTTTTTCAGTCTCTTTCAAATGGAAAGGCTCAGTTTGATGTCCATATATCCTTAGTGTTTCCCCAACACTTTCTAATCCTTCTTTGTTAATGCAGAGAGCAAGTCTCAGATTTAGAACTTGTGGCAAGCAACACCAACCAGCTAGAATTTGCTAACAAGGTTTTATTTTCATTATACTTATTTTCATGGTTACTTCCTATTTATGCCAAGTGATACTGGTTTCCTATCATGATTATATAGTTGTTGTTTTTTTAAATTTATTTTTGTTTTTGGCTGTCCAGAGTCCTTGTTGCTTCGAGGGCTTTTCTCTCGTCGTGGTTAGTGGGGGCTACTTTCTAGCTGCAGTGTTTGGGCCTCTCACTGCAGTGGCTCTCTTATTGCCTTGCATGGGCTCTAGGGCGCACAGGCTTCAGTAGCTAGTTGCAGCTCCCCGGCTCTAGAGTATAGGTTCAATAGTTGCGGCGCACAGGCCTAGTTGCTCTGAGGCATGTGGTGGTCTTTCCGACCCAAGGATCCAACCCATGTCTTCTGCATTGGCAGGAGGATTCTTTACCACAGAGCCACCAGGGAAGTCCTGTTACATAGTATTTTTGTTTTTAAGTTTTAAACAAATATTAAATAAGTGGAACTCAGATGTGGTAGAAGTTGTAGAAATGGTTCTGAAATGACTGAGGTTTGGGAAACACCTGTTGCTGCTAAGTCGCTTCAGTCGTGTCCGACTCTGTGCGACCCCATGGACTGCAGCCCACCAGGGTCCCATCACGTTCATCCAAAAGAATGAATGACAGTGAAATTTCAGGCAGGGTTCGAGCTAGTTTAGGAAGTTTGAGCTAGTTATTTCAGGCAGGATTCAAGCTAGTTTAGTTTAGGTAAACAATTTTACTCCGCATCCTGGACCTCAGCTCTTGGCAGTCTGCTTCAGGGCTTGAGGTCAGGAAGGTTTTGGTAGCTTTCAGTTTCTCTGGGGCATGCAACCCTGGAAATCTTTCATTTAGTTTCTGGACAGAGCTTGGATGTCCTCCCCCATTAAGTCCAGTCCCATCCCGACAATGTGAACTCCCAGGCCTACCTTGGAAGTTCTTTTCTTCTTTTCCGCTTCGTTTCTGCTGATCTTTTTGGATTTCTTGTTCAGTGCTTCAAAGAGAGACAGAAGGAACAAAGCCATTTTCTGAGGGTCCTTAACTGCAGTGAAGTGGGAGGAGCAGAGAGCGCTCTAGGAAGCCCCAGGGTGGGGGAGAGGATGAAGGTTTGGTTGGACAGATCATATCTTGGGACTTAGGCCAGCAGCTTCTGCAGCCTAGCTGCAGAGCTGGAGCCAGAGAGTGAGAGCAAAGAGTCCTCTGAAGGAAAGTGAAAGGGAAAACTCCAAGAAGGCCCTGGAAAATGGACTCAGTGTCTCTACAAGGATGGTCTTGTGTTTCCAGTATTCCTATTTCCTATTTCTCAGAGCTTTGGAGCCAGGCAGACCTGATTTGAATCCTGACTCTGACACATAACAGTTTTGTGGTCTTGGACAACCTACTTAATATCCTTAAGACTCAGTTTTCTCATATGCAGGTAGGTACTGTAATACCTACCTTGAAGAGTTGTGAGGATAAATGAGGTATGTTTATATAGTGGAAAATCTGACACAGATCAATGTTAATGTGCTCCAGTCCCTTCCCATATATCTAGAATATCCTCTATTTGAAGTGAGAGGCAAGTCAGTAAGGAATATTAGTTTTGAGCTTAGATTCTTGGACAACCTACTTAATATCCTTAAGACTCAGTTTTCTCATATGCAAGTAGGTACTGTAATACCTACCTTGAAGAGTTGTGAGGATAAATGAGGTATGTTTATATAGTGGAAAATCTGACACAGATCAATGTTAATGTGCTCCAGTCCCTTCCCATATATCTAGAATATCCTCTATTTGAAGTGAGAGGCAAGTCAGTAAGGAATATTAGTTTTGAGCTTAGATTCTAATCTGAACAGCACTGGTTAACGTGCTGTTCTGTTTCTCCCAGAAGAGTGTAAACTCCACGAGAGCAGTTATATATCTCTCTTGTTCACTACTATATTCCCAGAATCTAGCATGTAAATAGATTTTACAGTTCTGTCAATCATCTGATCTGCTTGTTCACTTTACAAAGGCTCAAAGAGAACAGGGAACTTTATTGTGATCACAGTGCCAGGTCATGCCTTCCAATGCCTAGTACAGTATTCCCAGCTCTGTTTGTAATGATCTGAGCAAATGAGGCACACTAAAATAGGAACACTGTGCATTTCAACAGTGCCTTAATCTAGTATTTCTTGTAGTGTGGGAACCTGTATCATGGTGGTACAATTTTAGGCAGTACATGAATATTAAATGACACTGAATCACACAGTGAGAGAGGATTCTTTTTTCAGTCTCTTTCAAATGGAAAGGCTCAGTTTGATGTCCATATATCCTTAGTGTTTCCCCAACACTTTCTAATCCTTCTTTGTTAATGCAGAGAGCAAGTCTCAGATTTAGAACTTGTGGCAAGCAACACCAACCAGCTAGAATTTGCTAACAAGGTTTTATTTTCATTATACTTATTTTCATGGTTACTTCCTATTTATGCCAAGTGATACTGGTTTCCTATCATGATTATATAGTTGTTGTTTTTTTAAATTTATTTTTGTTTTTGGCTGTCCAGAGTCCTTGTTGCTTCGAGGGCTTTTCTCTCGTCGTGGTTAGTGGGGGCTACTTTCTAGCTGCAGTGTTTGGGCCTCTCACTGCAGTGGCTCTCTTATTGCCTTGCATGGGCTCTAGGGCGCACAGGCTTCAGTAGCTAGTTGCAGCTCCCCGGCTCTAGAGTATAGGTTCAATAGTTGCGGCGCACAGGCCTAGTTGCTCTGAGGCATGTGGTGGTCTTTCCGACCCAAGGATCCAACCCATGTCTTCTGCATTGGCAGGAGGATTCTTTACCACAGAGCCACCAGGGAAGTCCTGTTACATAGTATTTTTGTTTTTAAGTTTTAAACAAATATTAAATAAGTGGAACTCAGATGTGGTAGAAGTTGTAGAAATGGTTCTGAAATGACTGAGGTTTGGGAAACACCTGTTGCTGCTAAGTCGCTTCAGTCGTGTCCGACTCTGTGCGACCCCATGGACTGCAGCCCACCAGGGTCCCATCACGTTCATCCAAAAGAATGAATGACAGTGAAATTTCAGGCAGGGTTCGAGCTAGTTTAGGAAGTTTGAGCTAGTTATTTCAGGCAGGATTCAAGCTAGTTTAGTTTAGGTAAACAATTTTACTCCGCATCCTGGACCTCAGCTCTTGGCAGTCTGCTTCAGGGCTTGAGGTCAGGAAGGTTTTGGTAGCTTTCAGTTTCTCTGGGGCATGCAACCCTGGAAATCTTTCATTTAGTTTCTGGACAGAGCTTGGATGTCCTCCCCCATTAAGTCCAGTCCCATCCCGACAATGTGAACTCCCAGGCCTACCTTGGAAGTTCTTTTCTTCTTTTCCGCTTCGTTTCTGCTGATCTTTTTGGATTTCTTGTTCAGTGCTTCAAAGAGAGACAGAAGGAACAAAGCCATTTTCTGAGGGTCCTTAACTGCAGTGAAGTGGGAGGAGCAGAGAGCGCTCTAGGAAGCCCCAGGGTGGGGGAGAGGATGAAGGTTTGGTTGGACAGATCATATCTTGGGACTTAGGCCAGCAGCTTCTGCAGCCTAGCTGCAGAGCTGGAGCCAGAGAGTGAGAGCAAAGAGTCCTCTGAAGGAAAGTGAAAGGGAAAACTCCAAGAAGGCCCTGGAAAATGGACTCAGTGTCTCTACAAGGATGGTCTTGTGTTTCCAGTATTCCTATTTCCTATTTCTCAGAGCTTTGGAGCCAGGCAGACCTGATTTGAATCCTGACTCTGACACATAACAGTTTTGTGGTCTTGGACAACCTACTTAATATCCTTAAGACTCAGTTTTCTCATATGCAGGTAGGTACTGTAATACCTACCTTGAAGAGTTGTGAGGATAAATGAGGTATGTTTATATAGTGGAAAATCTGACACAGATCAATGTTAATGTGCTCCAGTCCCTTCCCATATATCTAGAATATCCTCTATTTGAAGTGAGAGGCAAGTCAGTAAGGAATATTAGTTTTGAGCTTAGATTCTGGAGTTAAACAGAACCTAACCCAGAACCTGGGTGTGTATTCAGTTCAGTCAGTTCAGTTCAGTCGCTCAGTCATGTCTTACTCTTTGCGACCCATGGACCATCTCTGCCAATCACAAACTGTGTGTTAGTTACTTAACTTTTCTAACTTTTAATTTACTTAGCTGTGAAATAAAATAGGAATAAAATAGTATTCACTTCAGAGTGCCTATCAGAAAATAAGTATATATGTTATTATAATTATTGTCAGATGAATTTGAACCAGAAATTCTCCAATGCTAGGCTCTAATACCCCCGATATTTTCCTCTGAGCAGTCATTTTCAATTCTCAACCCTGGCATGAAAGAACTAGTTTGTCCCAGACTTGGTTATATTCTGCAGCATTTTCTAAAAATTTTACCATTGATAGGAGTTATGTGATTTAGTAAGTTTCAGAAACACCAAGTTAAACCCAATTCACCAAGAGTCTTGATTTTATGGTTTATCAGAGCCTCTATCATGCTAAGCTGCATATTAGATTGGTGAGAGGCAGAGCTTTCTTAACCAAACGAGTTAAGGGACACTTGATTCCTCCAGAATTGTTCTGAGGAATGAGTACAAAGGAACTCTGACTAATAGCAATGGATCCTGATATCGGCTTGGGGAGTGTTTGACCCCCTGCAGCCCCTTCTCATGGGCCAGAGCCCAGAGGCTGGGCCCTAGGCCAGGCTACTTACCCACGATAGAGACAGAAGGGAAATCCAACAGGTTCATGGAAGAGTTGTTCTTCAGGTTTCTCTCATCTCTGGGCTTTTCCTCAGGTGCCAGGTGGCTGTAGGCAGTGAGGAAGCACAGGCAGACCAGCAAGGTAGCCAGGAGGAGGCGGCTGACATCCATCCCAGGAGGCTTGAGAGCAACAGAGAAAGCAGTCAGGTGGGCCAGGGGTCTGGCAAATGCATGTGCCCTCCTGCTTTCTTTGTTTCTTTGGGCTGGTGCTCTGACCCCCATCCCACAGTCCAGTGTCCCACTGGAGCTGGAGGACCAACAAGGCTTAGGACAGGGAAGGAGAACTCATGAAGGAAAAAGAGAGGAAAGGAGAGATGGGAGAGGAAGAAAGACAAGGAAGGGAGGGAGACTGCAAAGAGAAAAAGAATGCATTGCAACTGGTCTCTGCCTTCCAGAGGGTGGGGTGCTGTTTTTGTTTCATTTTATGTCGGTAGCTCCAGGAGATCCAAGGCCTAAGCAGAATTGTTGATAGGTCCCCAGTAATGCCTCACAGTGGCAGAGGTCTTACTAAAGTACCGAGAATAAAGCTCATGAGTTAAGACTCAAGAGAAGGTGCATGGATAAATGGCTCCTTTGGACAAATGTGTATGTCATTGCATATGCTATATTCTGACATCCAGAGGAAATGAATGCAGGTATGTTTTGTGTCAGAAGGATAGGATGGACCTGTTCACATAGGCTAGCTAGATTTATTGATTTATTGCTAGCTGGGTTTTGATGAAGAAGACAGATCCCAGAGTGGATTTCTTCCCACAAATGTCTGTCTGTCTCAATCAGGGCTTACAGTTTCAACATCATCTTATTGTCTCTGAATGTGGGATCCCCACTCCTCACCTAACCTGTGCATGTTCTTGCTATCGGATCTGGACTTATTAGTTAGGTGGCGCTAGAGGTGAAGAACCTGCCTGCCATTGTAGGAGATGTAGGGGCCTTGGGTTGGGAAGATCCCCTGAAGGAGGGCATGGCAACCCACCCCAGTATTCTTGCCTGGAGAATCCCATGGGAAGAGGAGCCTGGAGGGCTCCAGCCCATAGGGTTTCAAACAGTCAGAAACGACTGAGGTGACTTAGCATGCACTCGAGCCAATATATTCCCGTTATTTTCTTAAGATTTTTTTTTTATGTGAACCATTTTTAAAGGCTTTATTTGTAATAATATTGCTTCTGTTTTATGTTTTGGTTTTGGGCTGGGAGCATGTAAGATCTTAGCTCAAACTCACACCCCTTGCATTGGAAGGGGGAGTCTTAACCACTGGACCACCAGGGAAGTCCCTCCCTTTATTGTCTTAAGCTAATATGAGTGGAGTTTTCTGTTACTGTCAACTCAGGACATTCTAAAGGATATTTTCCCTTGCAAATAGTCCTGTTGTTACATTTTTAGGTGTAAAGTTAGACTCTAAAGCAAAAATCGCAGAGTACAGTTTCTCCAGCTGGCAAATGATGGAATTTTTTTTTTAAATTTCACACTGGAATAAGTAATTGGCTTGCCTTTAGGGATCATATTGTATGAAAAAAATCTTTGTCTTTGAACACCAGGATCACCATCAGCATAATGAAAGGTTCATACTCCGAGAGGTGTACAGGAACTGAGACCAGCTGAGGGAAAAGCATATCTGCAGCTCCCAATTCTGGAGTGGCTGTCTCCTTATCGCACAGCAGGGGCTCTCTGGATAGGAGATGGATCAGAATCGCCTGCATATTTATTTAGTTTTAAAATGCATTTATTTTGGCTGTGCTGGGTTTTCGTTGCCGCGCGTCGGCTTTCTCTCATCTCGTGAGCAGGGGCTACTCTTCCATGTGGTGTGCAGGCGTCTCGTTGCAGTGGCTTCTTGTGGTGCAGAACACACGCTCTGGGCATGTGGGCTCAGTGGTGGTGGTGCATGGGCTTAGTGGCTCATGGCACGTAGAGTCTTCCTGGACCAGGGATCAAACCCATGTCCCCTGCATTGGCAGGTGGATTCTTATCCACTGTGCCAGAAGGGAAGTCCTCGTCTTGCCTCACGTGCATATTTAAATTGATTCTCTCCCCTCTCTCACCCACTCACTAAGTACATATGGTTGACATTGCATAACTTAACTGCGAGCATGATCTGGCTTCACTGTGCTTTCTGTCTTTGTCCAATCACCACCCTCCACAGTCAAGAATTTTTATTTTTATGATTTTAATTTTTTACTTTCTTCCCTGATCTTTACATCTGATCTCTTACCAAATTTTACTTTATATTCTTTTAAATAATCTCATATTTTCCACTTCCTCTTCACTCCAGCCCATACCTTCTTCTCAGTGGAACCAGTTACACTACTCCTCCATCAGGAGCTCTTTGCTCTGGCTTCAACAACATTATCCACTCTGAGCTCCCCCAATCACATTTTATTCTTCTTTTAGGGCCCAGCTCAATGCCAGCGTTGGCACATTTCTCTCTCAGTTTCAGGTCAGCCCCAATAGTTCTCTCCTTTTTCTGAACTCTTCCAGGTCTTAAACTTAATACCACATCGCTTAGTACTTCATTGTTCTTTTAAGTGTTCATGTGGGTCATCTCATCAGTTAGACTTGGTTCTTTGTTTCAAGAGCCTCATGGTTGCCTTCCAGCTGCTGTAGCTCTGCTGTCATACCCACCTATTCCAGTTTGCCTCTCTGCCTGTTTTAGATGCCACTTGAATTCTAAATTCTTGGCCAACCAAAAGGTTCTTCTAGCCCAGTTCAGTCTAACTAGAGCCATCAGCATTGCCTGGGATGGCTAGTTGGTTAGGACTGAGGCAAAGTATATTTGAACGATTTCTTCCATTCCTTCCTTCTCAACTCCTGGGCCGTCTCTTCCTCATAGGACTCGCTTCTCTCTCTGATGCTGCTGCTGGGCTCTTAACTTGGAGAGCAGTTTCCTTCTCTCTTGTTCCCCAAATCCAATCAATCAGTCATTTGAGTTCTAGTGATTTTCATTTCTCCCATTTCTCACAACCATTTCTCCCTCCCTTTCCATTCCTTCTGTCCCTAGTGGCCTAGTTCCTCCCACTTGGTCTTCCATAAGAGCCTCCTCATTGGCCTTGACTCTAGAACGTAAAACCAGATTAAGCTTCCTTTTAAATAAAGTCCCATTTCCATTCATTCATTCATTCATACATACATATTTATTCATCTCGTTGATAGGGACAGATAAAGGGACAAAAGGCTTCCCTGGTAGCTCAGCTGATAAAGAATCTGCCTACAATGCAGGAGACCCCAGTTTGATTCCTGGGTTGGAAATATCCACTAGAGAAAGGATAGTCCATCCACTCCAGTATTCTTGGGCTTCCCTGGTGGCTCAGCTGGTAAAGAATCCACCTGCAATGCAGGAGACCTGGGTTTGATCCCTGGATTGGGAAGATCTCCTGGAGAAGGGAATGTCTACCTACTCCAGTATTCTGACCTGGAGAATCTCAAGCACTGTATAGTCCATGGGGTCGCAAAGAGTCAGACACGACTGAGCAACTTTCACAAAGGGACAAAACAGGTCATTAAATAGTTAATCCCACTAGGGGATTGTAAGTAGAAAAAATATGCGAGACCCTTGTGTTACTCAGACTAAAAAAATCAGTTATTCAGATAAAAAAAATCAGGTTTGCTTAACCACAAAACCAAGCAGGCTTGCTTAGCAACAAAACCACACAACAGAAGTATGAGACATGCCCACAAACAATAAAACAATGGTGGCATGAGACATCTTGTCCAGTGAGCTCAATAAGTTAATGATTCCCTAGGACATGCTCTCTGCACACATAAAAAATGATAATTTGTGGACCTAGCTTGGCCATGTAGAACCAGAAAATTCTCTTGTTCAACCTAGAGGAGGAGCTGATGATGGAAGGATGACGTCTATTCAAGAAAAAGAAATTTCTTCTCCCCCTCTCTACTTTTACTTTGATTATAAAACTGCAACCCACTAAATTCTTGGGGTATGGCACCCTGTCACTCCCTAGCTGGTAAGCCTCACAGGCATCCTATTCAAATAAATCATTTCTTAATCTATCACTTTGCCTCTTCCTGAATTCTTTCTGCACTGAAACATAAAGGACTGTGGTACCAGAGCTCTTCAGAACCCCCCAAAATGACCCCAGATGCTTTCATAGTGAAAATTATTAGTTAAGTACCTATTATAAACCAGTGTTATGCTAGATTTTTGGGTTACAATAGTGATCAAGATACAAAATGATGCCTGTCCTTACAGAGGTTAGATTCTATCAGGGATGGCTGACAAGTTAAATAAGTTATTCTAATAAAGCTTTTGCCACAGGAAACCTCAACTAGTGCATAGATTTGGGGAAGTTCTCAGAGCCAGATGCATTGAAGCTAAGAACAGAGGGCTGATTTGGATTTATCCATGCTGGAGAAGAGAGTGAAGGTGGCGATGGCAGTGTTGCAGACACTGAGAGTTGTGTACAAGCATGAAAATCTAAAGGCAAGAGAGGATGGTGCATTTAAGGAACTAGAAAAGATCAGTAAATAAAGAAATATAAATATAACAGGAGGTGGAGGCAGGGGCCAGATCATGACAGGACTTTTAAACCATGGTGAGGAGTTTGAACAATATCTTCAAGACAATGGATAATGAATGAAGAGTTTTGAATAGGAGGAGAGACTTAATCAGATTTGCAATGTAGAAAGATTCCTTGGGCTGGGGTGTGAAGATGGAGGGGACAAGACTGAGAGGAGGAAAACCAATTAAGAGGCTGCTGCTGGATTCCAGGCAATGTCATTCCTCTAGAGGGGTCACCCTGATTACCAAATGAAATACATACTACATAGCCTCAGAAAAGGACCAGAGCCCTCCCTAAGCTACCTTCCACGTTCCTTCCCAGTTTTATCTTTTCTTATAGGAAGTATATACCCTAGCCAAGCTTAGCTACCTCCTGGTCCCAATACAAAGCTCCCCCTTTACCATTTCTTATGCCTGACCACTTCTGACCTAAGCATAGTACTTAGCTTGTTACATAAGCATTTATTTACTTATCACTGAAGCTGAATCTGTGGCCTTTAGTGACTGCAGTATTCATTTGCTCTTTCCATATTTTGTGCAGCATTTGTGTGGTCTTCAAGCTAAATCCAGTGTTCTTGCCTGGAGAATCCCAGGGACGGCGAAGCCTGGTGGGCTGCCGTCTATGGGGTCGCACAGAGTCGGATACGACTGAAGCGACTTAACAGCAGCAGCAGCAAGCTAAGTATGGTTTTGACATTTGTAAAGTGTTCTATTAAAAAATAAACAACAACAGGGAATTCCGTGATAGTCCAGTGGTTAGGACTCTGTGATTTCACTGCTGAAGGCCAGGGTTAAGTCCCTGGTTGGGGAACTAAGATTCTGCAAGCTTTGAGGAGTGGCCAAACAACAACTAGAGACCCTATGTGGTCCATAAAGCATAGAACATTTAGTATCTAGCCTTTCACAGAAAAAGTTTGCTGACCCTATCTAGAATGTGAGACTCACAAGGGGCTGTTAAGCAAGCATGAAAAATCTCACATGACACAAAGAAGATCCCATGTGCTGCAACTAAGACCTGACATAGATAAATAAGCAAATAAATATTTAAAAAATAATACTGAGAACTCCTGCACTGAAGTGAAAGGAGAGTTGGGAAACGTGAGTTAGAAAAGAAGTGACTGGAGTTTGGGGGAGATTAACTGAGACCCAACGTGCATCACTTCCTCTGAACACCTGATAATGCAGGGATTATCACCAGCACAGCAATCAGCAGTTCTAATATACTAGCCACTGCAAACAAGCAGGAAGGAGAAGTCACCAGGTACCATCTCTAGACTAATTTAGGTTATAGTGAATGCCAAGGTTTAATTTTTTTAAGTTTCCTTTGTTGTATAAGCAACTCTTAAGGAATAAACTGAAAATACATTTTCTTTTATAGTTACAGAATCTATAAAACTAGACTGAGCTTGGGAAGGGTGACGTCTCAGTGAAATTAATCTTATTTGTGTATTGGGAGAGGGTAAGAACCAATATTTCTTAAACCAATCCTGTAAAAGACTGTATATTCTAAATATAATATACATCCACAATACCTAGACGTATTATGATCCTTGGGGTCAGATTTTCTTTTCTTTTTTTTTTAATTCAGGATTTTGTGGATTTTAGAAAATCAGTATCTTCTGTATACCATATTAAACCACATATACGGGGTCTAGAAGCACCCATTACAAATATATTGATGCTTCTGAAGCAGAAAGGTGTGGCTATACAAAGGATAAACAAAGACTGAGAATTGATTTGCATCAGTTCAGGACAGACTTTGTTGCCAAATGAGTTAGCAAAGGGAAAAAAAAAACAGTTTTCAGAGTTGGGGGACTTTGCCATTTCAGGTAATGGGTTGGGAACCTATACAAAGCCTTGGTGCTATTACTCCTCAGCAGGGGACACACACTCCATCTGCTAATACAGGATCATAACACTGACAGCAGCTGCTGCTGCTGCTAAGTCGCTTCAGTCGTGTCCGACCCTGTGCGACCCCAGAGATGGCAGCCCACCAGGCTCTGCCGTCCCTGGGATTCTCCAGGCAAGAACACTGGAGTGGGATGCCATTTGCTTCTCCAGCAGCGACCTGTGTAATTGCTTTTTAGGAGTAATCTGTTCTTCCACTCTGTAGTGGTGAAGAATGTTCTCTGATCGGTGGTATCACTGATGGCAATGCTTCTTCTTAAACTCATCATCTGCTTTAAGTTACTGCTTAGGACTTAAGATGAGTGTGTCTTCAGTATGTGGATATAAAGAATCCAGAAAGGGGAGTGAGGTTTCATGGATATACCTGCCATTTAAGAGACTGTGCACCCTCAGCTCACCTGGGCCTCTGCTTTCTCATCTGTGAAATGAGAGGAGAGAACTATACAACCCAGTACACATTACAAGGCACAGAGTACAACTTGAATACAGATATGTTTAATGGATGAAAGAATGGAAAGACCTATTTTAACATTCTAAGAATCCATAATTTCTGATTTCCGCTTCCTGAACTTTGGGGAGGTTAAGTAGTCGCACAAAGAAGGATTTTGTAAAGGCCACTTGTGTACCCTTAAGAGCTGAGGCATTTATAAATGTATTAGTGTGACTGAATCTGATTAAAGTCTGAAAAAGAGGGCATGAAAAGTCATGGCTAAATGTGAGTGGTTTATACACCTCAGGAGTGTTGATCTGTATTTGTGCATGTGTGCGTGCACGCACTTGAGTACTAATGCGTAAGGGTGGATTGAGGGGCTATGGGAGACAGCAGTGTCCAGAGCATCTCTGTAAGGTAGAGAGATGGTGTATCAGTATTCAGTGGGCACTGAGTGTACGCCACAGACATCCCCTTAGCTATGATACTGGGGATAAGCTGATACCTTCATCCTTTAGGTCAAGGCCTTGGTCCCCAAAGGAAAGGAAAGAATTGTAATGTCCCAGTGATGGGGGATGGCTAACCACCTATTGGGACAGAGGTATAGTGAGAGAAATGAAGAAGAGGTGAAGGCAGCAGAATCTTCTTGAAGACTGCAAACAATATTAGCTGCTGACCTAACTAGGTGTTTATGAGCTGAAGTCCTGACAGCCTGCTCTGGGCTGTGCTGGTGGCACCTGGGAGGGGAGCCAGGATTTTTTTTTTAGATGTTTCCTGCACGGTTTGCCTTCTCAGTCATTGTCCATAGACTCTGAGGAGCTGTAGGAATATGCAGGTGCAGATGCAATGCCCAGCTTCACCTCCAACATTGTGGAAAGGGATTGCACATCACGGGACAGAGCCCTACACTCCCGTACACCACTTAGAGCCTGGGGAGAGTGACCTCCTGGGGAATCCACACCGGATGTATTTGAATTTTTTTACAAGCATGTTATCACTTTGTAATAAGAAACACTTTGATGCTTTCACACTGTGGTGTTGGAGAAGGCTGGCTGTTAAGAGTCCCATGGACAGCAAGGAGATCAAACCAGTTAATCCTAAATGAAATCAATTCTGAATATTCATTGGAAGGATTGATGCTGAAGCTCCAATAATTTGGCCACCTGATGCAAACAACCGATTCACTGGAAAAGACCCTGATGTTGGGAAAGACTGAAGGCTAAAGGAGAAGGGGGTGACAGAGGATGAGATGGTTGGATGGCATCATCAACTCAATGGACATGAATTTGAGCAAACTTTGGGAGCTGGTGAAGGAAAGGGAAGCTTGGCATGCTGCAGTCCATGGTTGCAAAGAATTGAACACAACTGAGTGACTGAACAACAACAAGAAACAATAAAGGAGGATATAAATAAAATATTAGAAGCTGTTTGACACAACACCAAAGGATTTTAAGAAGCTGGACAGAGAGTTATATTTGTTGTGTGATAGTGAGCCTGGGGAATTTGCAAGACCCTCCTCCCCTTTTGTACCTTAAATTCAGCATGCAATTTGCTCTCAGTACCTACTGCTGCTGTCAGTAAAATGTGGGGCTTTCTCATGGCATATCTTCCTATTATCTGGGGCTCTTGCTCTGCCCTGGAATGCTCTCAAAGCCTGCTACTCTTCTGGGTCACAGCCACAGTTTCTGACGTGCCAAAAGCTGGGAGAAGCAACACTTAACTTTTGTTGTGGTTTAGTTTCTCAGCCAAACTAGCTGTACCAAATACTGAGGGTCTGGACCAGAAGAGTAGTATCTCTCATTCATAGTTACCTAGATTCCTCACACCAGATGTTCAGCAGCTGCAGAAGGATCCCACCGTCTTACACATGTCATCCACCTGGGCGGTTGGTGACATGCCTGGCTGGGCTGAGCATGGGAGGCTCCAATGGGGCTACTGACCCATTCCTTAATGTTCACCCAGGCTTATTAGTGATGAAAATTTCTAGGGTAGCAGGAGAGTGACAATATGCTTTACCTACTTAGTTAACAAGAAGAACAGCCAATCAAGCAACGAATACTTTTTGAATGCCATGGGACTTGACATGAATCCCTGTCACTTCTCTCCAGGGAAGTTAAGTAGTGTCTCCTCCCTAGACACACTGTATTGTAATAATTTATTTATTTGTCTGTCTCTTCTAGGCTGAAGACTCATTAAGGGCAGAGCCTTTGCCTTACTCATCTCCATGCCTCCCTACTACCCCTAGCCCTAATGCTTAAGCTCAGCACAAAATAAGTCCTCGATAAATGTTTCTCTCAATTGAGTCAATTTATGCTCAATATAAATAAATATGGGAATTCCTTGTCAGTTCAGTGGTTAAGACTCAGTGATTTCACTGCTATAGGCCTGGGTTCGATCCCTGGTAAGGGGAACTAGGATCCTGAAAGCTTGCATGGTGCAGCCAAAAAATGATGAATAAAGGGTCCCTAGAAAAACAAGTCCCTGACTTTAGATGGCAAACAAACAAATAACTAACAAAAAAAAGGAGGAGAGAAGTGCTAGAGTTGAAATAATACAAGTGAAATAAATGCTTCAGGTAGGCAGAAAAAAGAGTGTGGTTAAACTGCTCAGGGTCTTGGGTGATTTCATGGATTATTGTTGGCCTCTGCTTTCCTCAGCCTCCTTCCAATTTTGGCCTGTAGCTCCTGGAGTGCTCAGACATTCTGTGCTGCTCTTGCCAGTTCTTCCCTCTTTCTCATGGTTCTATTTAGCAAACAGCCTCTGCTGTCCTTTCCCTTTGGCAGTCTCCTTGAATTTCCTGCCCTAAAGGGAGGCTTCCTTTTATAGCCATCAGGCCACTGGTAGCCAAATGTGCACTGCCAAAGCCAATTACTGAGATTTCCATCTTATTTTAATCAATTATTTGGCTAGAGCTTTAAAAAAAAATCCTTATTAGAGTACAGTTGCTTTACAATGTTGTGTTATTTAGGTTGGTGCAAAGTAACTGCAATTTTGCATTGTTGAACTATGCTGTTTTAATATTGGAGTAAGCGAGTGAGTGAGTGAAGTCGCTCAGTCGTGTCCGACTCTTTGTGACCCCATGGACTGTAGCTTACCAGGCTTCTCCGTCCATGGGATTCTCCAGGCAAGAATACTGGAGTGGGTTACCATTTCCTTCTCCAGGTTTAATATTGGAATACATTCTTAAATAAACATGATTATGTTACATATAATTTTAATGCACATTTCTTGCTTTTTTTTGGCTAATGACTTATTACTTGCTGTTTATTTTATTTCTATTTTAGACTAGGGAAATGATGTTTAGATAAAAAGTAAGTTCAAGCAATGTTCTCATTCGAGTTCAAAATGGTACGTAAGGCAGCAGAGACAACTTGCAACATCAACAGTGCTTTTGGCACAGGAATGGTTAACAAACGTACAGTGCAGTGGTGGTTCAAGCAGTTTTGCAAAGGAGACAAGAGCCTTGAAGATGAGGAGTGCAGTGGCTGGCCATCAGAAGTTGACAACGACAAGTGAGAGCCATCACTGAAGCTGATCCTCTTACTACAGGAGAAGTTGCCGAAGAACTCAACATCAACTGTTTTACGGTCGTTCAGAATTTGAAGCAAATTGGAAATGTGAAAAAGCGCAATAAATGGGTGCCTCATGAACTGACCGAAAATTTTAAAAACCATCATTTTGAAGTGTTGTCTTCTCTTATTTTATGCAACAATAATGAACCATTTATTGCTTGGGTTGTGACGTGTTACAAAATGTGGATTTGACATGACAACTGGCAACAATCAGTTCGGTGGCTGGACTGAGGAGAAGCTCCAAAGCACTTCCCAAAGCCAAGCTTGAACCAAAAAAAAGGTCATGGCCACTGCTTGGAGATCTGCTGCCTGTCCGATCCACTACAGCTTTCTGAATCCCAGAAAAGTCATTACATCTGAGAAATATACTCAGCAAATCGATGAGATGTATGGAAAACTTCAATGCCTGCAGCCAGCATGGTACAGAAAGGGCCTAATTCTTCTCCACCACAATGCCTCACTACACATTGCACAACCAATGCTTCAAAAGTTGAATGAATTTTGGTTTCTTCCAGGTTTAGGCCTAGTAGTGGGACTGCAGGGTCATATGGTAGTTTTACCCCTAGCTTTTTTAAGGAAACTCAATCCAGGTCTCTGTAGCAACCTAGAGGGTGGGATGGGGAGGAAGGTGGGAGGGAGGTTCAAAAAGGAGGGAACATATGTATACCTATGGCTGATTCATGTTAACATTTGGTAGAAACCAACACGATTCTGTAAAGCAATTATCCTTCAATTAAAAAATAAATATTTTAAAAATTAAAAAAAAAAGTTGAATACATTGGGCTATAAGTTTTGCCTCATCAGCCATATTCACCTGACCTCTTGCCAACTGACTATCACTTCTTCAAGTATCTGGACAACTTTTTGCAAGGAAAAGGCTTCTACAACCAGCAGGAAGCAAAAAATGCTTTCTAAGAGTTTGTTGAACCCCAACGGTTAGATTTTTTATGGTACAAGAATAAACTTTCTCACTGAAAAAACTGTGTTACTTGTAATCATCCTGATTTTGATTAATAAAGATGTGTTTGAGCCTAGTTATAATGATCTAAAATTCATGGTCCAAAACTGAAATTGCTTTCTCACCAACATAAATGGTTTGTACTGTACAGCAAATGGAAGCAGCCCTACATATACATATATCCCCTCTTTTTTCAATTTCCTTCCTACTCAGGTCATCACAGAGCACTCAGTAGGGTTCTCTGAGTTATACAGTAGGTTCTCATTAGTTATCTATTTTATACATAGTCAAAATATATATCATATATATCAATCATATATATATCATATATATCAATCCCAATCTCCCAATTCATCCTACTCCGCCTTCCTCCCCTTGTTGTACATGTGTTTGTTCTCCATGTCTGCGCCTCTATTTCTGTTTTGCAAATAAGATCATCTATACCATTTTTCTAGATTCCACATATATGCATTAATATGTGATGTTTCGGGGAAGGCAATGGCACCCCACCCCAGTACTCTTGCCTGGAAAATCCAATGGACGGAGTAGCCTGGTGGACTGCAGTCCATGGGGTCGCTAACAGTCGGACAGACTGAGCGACTTTACTTTCACTTTTCTCTTTCATGCATTGGAGAAGGAAATGGCAACCTACTCCAGTATTCTTGCCTGGAGAATCCCAGGGACGGGGGAGCCTGGTGGGCTGCCGTCTATGGGGTCACACAGAGTCGGACACGACTGAAGTGACTTAGCAGCAGCAGCAGCATGTGATGTTTGGTTTTCTCTTTCTGACTTACTTCACTCTGTATGACAGTCTCTAGGTTTATCCACATCTCTACAAATGACCCAATTTTGTTCCTTTTAAGGGGCTGAGTAATATTCCATTGTATATATGTCCTGCATCTACTTTATCCATTCCTCTGCTGATGGACATTTAGGTTGCTTAGAGCTTTTCTTAAGAAGCCAAATCACATAGTGAGAAGATCATTAGGTCCTGCACATCCAAACTAGGTTGGTGGCCTGGGGTTGTGGGAAGTTCAGTGACCTGAGTCAGGAGTACAGGTGCCAAATTCCTGATCCTCTTCCAAGGTATAGTTCTAGGCGTTTCATTACAATCTCCTAACAAAATGGGGAGACCATTTTCTTTCTCATTTCTATCTCATAAGGTGTAAGTTACCAGTATACTGCCTGATTTGTGGGGTTCTGTGCAAAATGAAAATGCACAGAACCACTTGCTAAAAAGTTAAGAATTTCAACGAACACCTTAAACTAAGCAAGCATGAGGCCCTATGCAACTGCTCACATGAATACTCATGAAGCCATTTATGGTTATAAGAATGAGAAAGCTGATACTAATAGTGTGGCATGGTGGCTATAAAGAAGTTTCTGAGAAAAAAATAAAGTTTGTGGATTAGGGGAAACATTAAATTACACTCAATAGTTTCAGCAATAAGTTATATAAAGATAAGATTGCTTCTAGACATTCCCTGCAGCTGTCTGTGCTCCAGGCATGAGACATCTTAATGGAGCAGAGGCCAAAAATGGACCTAGGTTCTAGGCCCGGCCCTGCCAGGAATTCACTGTGGGACTTCTGGAAAGTTACTTTCTCTCTATGGGCACTTTTTCTTCACCTGCACAAAAAAGGATTTGAATTAGATGGTCAAGTTCTCTTCTAACTCTAACTGTAAGCATCTATGGAGGAGGCCCCTTTTGTCTTGCCACTTTAGCAAAGCTATCCTGTAACTAACCTTAAGCCAGGCACCACCACCACCATGCCCTACTCATCTCCTGCCCAAGTACACTTTTCACGTCTTTTGATCACATAATATCTTGCCTAACCTGTTGGTTCCTTCTGTAGATCAAAACACTAGAAATGAAGAATAAGTAATTAACAGATGACCAGATCTCTTCCCTAGTCTTCCCTTCAATAATCTCACAAACGAATTATATGAACAAGATATTATCTAAAGAAAGATCACAAGTAGTCAACAAGCCTGTACACAGGGAATATGGCAATAAGTGTGGTCCCCTATCTCAATGATCAACAGATTACATCCCCTTTCCCTTAAAAAACTTCCATGGCCTAGCAGAATCTTCAGAGTTGGTTTTTGGAGACATGAATCCACCTTCTCCCTAGAAAGCTGGCTTTCTGATTAAAAGCAGCATTTTTCTATTTCTATCAACACTTGCCTCTCAAATATTAATTTTTGAGCAACAAGCAACCAGACCTGAGTTCAGTAATATAACCTGCTGTGATTCCATATGAGCAGCATCCCCTTCAGAGAGCTGCAACACACTCTGTTGAATATTCCTTTTGATGGTAAGAATTTGCCCACTGAAAATAAATCTGATTTCAGGAAGCAGACAATGATTTATAGCCAAGTCTAGTAAGGATAGTAATATATGGCCTAAATCAGGATTTATAATTAAAAAATAATTTTCATTTTAAGCTGACACATTGGAAGGACTGATGCTGAAGCTGAAACTCCAATACTTTGGCCACCTGATGCAAAGAACTGACTCATTGGAAAAGACCCTGATGCTAGGAAAGGTTGAAGGCAGGAGAAGGGGATGACAGAGGATGAGACGGTTCGATAGCATCGCTGATTTAATGGACATGAGTTTGAGGCATGGCGTGCAGCAGTCCATGGGGTTGCAAAGAGTCAGACACAACTGAGCAACTGAACTGAAGTTGACACAACCACAATTAAGATAGCCTGTTAAGTGTTTTTACTCAAAATTGTAATTCTGAGAGGCCATAAATTCATTCTAATGCTTCAAGTTGCTTAAAATATCTTTAGAATTCTAGACATTCTAAAGGCAATTTAAAAGTTACACAAGAAAAAGCACCATATAATTTAATAATCACAACTTTTATCTTGGAATGGAAATCTGTTTCAAATAAGGACCAGATATGCACCCCAAAAGTAATCAAGATCCTTAAAGAAGTCTCATTTTAAATTGGTCTTCTATTTTGAAAAACATATTTAGAAGAGTGTATAAAATATTAAACTCACTAGGTTTTAGAATTAATGAGAAAAGGGAAATTCCCTGGTGGCCCAGTGGCTAGGACTCTGTGCTATCACTGATGAATGCAAGGGTTCAGTCCCTGGTTGGGGAACTAAAATCCCACAAGCTGCGTGGCATGGTGAAAAAAAAAAAAAAAAGAATTAATGAGAAGAAAATTAAACAGGTGGGGCTTTCCAGGTGGCGCTAGTGGTAAAGAACCCACCTGCCAATGCAGGAGACTCAGCAGACTTGGGTTTGATCCCTGGGTTGGGAAGATCCCCTGGAAGAAGACATGGCAACCCACTCCAGTATTCTTGCCTGGAGAATCCCATGGACAGACAAACCTGGCAGGCTGCAGTTCATAGGGTTGAAAAGAGTCAGATACGACTGAAGTGACTTAGCATGCAGCACACACAAAATAGTCAGAAAAGGAAAGTACAGAAGAGAAAGTTAAGTAGGGAGGAAAAGTTGAAGAAATATAAAAATTATGGGGATTGGAACAAGAGGGTAAGTGAAACTCTATCTGTAATTTTTTTTGGAAGGATGGAGTCCTAACCACTAGACCTCCAGGGAGTTCCCTCTGTAATTTGTTTTAAATAAAAAAGACTTGAAGCAAATATAGTAATAAATACGGATGACTCTGGGTGGAGGTTACATGAAATTCTCCATGTTTAAAAATATTCTCACAATACTGAAAAAAAAAGGAAGAGATAAATTGTACTGTGGTCTGGTCTCTCTGTGTATCTGGTAGATCACAGGCCTGTGAGACGCTGATTAGATTCAGAGCTCTTAGGTCTTAGACTTTCTAAAGAGTGGGGCAATTATTTATAGCCAAGCCGAGATGTTGATTTTGTTTCTCTCTGAATGGGCTGTTTCTCTTTAAAAAGAATAAAACATGGCTCATCCAACTCACAAGACCAGGGCTGTGACTTAGTGCTGCCTGTCCCTAAGAGGGCTCCAACTTGCCCAGGTTGGGAGAGAAGAGAAGGAAGGAAAAGTTAGCACCATCAGCATCAATGAGAATCAGTCATTGTCAGATATGGGTTTATGCTTGACCTCCAGCTTTTCTCTCTACAACCTTGGGTGAAAAATAGGGAGCAAGTTATAGGCAGAGTTGTGGACTTGTACCTTCTAATCTGAAAACAAGGGCTTCATTCCCCTTGTTTATTTTATGCTATTTCTTTCATTTTTGGCTACGCCACATGGCTTGTGGGATTTTTAGTTTCCTGACCAGGGATTGAACCCAAGCCCTCGGGAGTGACAGCACAGATTCCTAACCACCGAATTGCCAGGGAATTCCCCCATTCACCTTGTTTAGAAAGTCATGGCCATTCATCATCTCCTCCTCCAAATCCTATACTTCCTTCGGAAGCCTGTTTAAGTCTTGCTTCCTCCAGGCCCGTTGCACTGGCCTGTTTCTGGGTTCTTGCCTTCAGCCAAGCAAGATGGCGCCCTCTACTTGGGGACTGCCTGGATTGTCCTCTCTTAAGATTTCTATTGAAAGCCAGTCCCACCCTATGTTGCTCTGAATCCCTCTACCTGCTGATCCAGGCCTCAGGGTCCACAATCAATGGTGTCTCCAGTTAATGTTTTCCTTCAAACAACCTCTGTCAGGTAGTCTGAATTCCGTGTGAAAACAGAGGGATAATTCACAAAACAGAATTTAAGCCACACTCTTCCTCAAAATATCTTCCCTTAACTAGTCAGATTCCATAACATGTCTTATGGGCTATAAGGATCAAGTGCAAATGCTCTCAGTCATGGTTAAGTTGGCAGCAATTAGTACTACTGGATTAGTTTTCTACTTTCCTATCTAAGGGCAGACCTCTGAAGAAAGGAAAGAAGAAGCAAAGAAAGAAGGGCTCGAGAGAGTTTGGGGGCACTGTGTTAGGAGGGTAGATTCTGCTGAGGGTGAGTGTGAGACCCTGAAAGAGAGAAAGAAACTTATGAAAAGCACCTGGAGAGCCTTGGACACAAATTTGGCTCACTTCTTAAGATTGCCTCTTGTGAGTGAGTTTGAAGAAACTTTAGGGACTGAGCCCCACCTTCTGAGGGATCCTTTAAATCAGCCTCATCTAGACATGCAGGCAAAATATTAGAAAGACAAGGCCAACTGAGCATGAGGAATTCACTAACTTTTGAAGTTGTTTGCTCTTGTTCTGTTTTTGGTTAACTGAGTTATCAGAGCTAGGGTAGCTTTGATTAGCGATTCAGCAGAGATTCTGAACCTCTGGGACTGTTGCCTGGACAACTGTAAATGTCTCTTAATTAACATCCTGTCTTCATTCTTGTCCTGTTTCATCCATTTCCAAAATAGTAAAGAGATTTTTTTTTGAGGGGTAGGGAGAGGGGGAATTAAAATCACATATCATCCCCTGCTTAAAGACTTTAATAGTTTCCCAGTGTTCTTTAAATGAAATCACAAATTCTTGGTAAGGCCCTGTTGTTACTCACTCTGCCCTCGTCTGATAGACTCTCCCATTCAATTACTAGCTTTTAGACATATTGTACTCCTTCTACCTTGGCCCTGATGTTCATTCCCTGGTCTTGAACTTGATTCTTTTAGTTCTTCACCTGGCTGGATCATTGGCAATCTTTGGATCTCTGTACAAATATTGTTTGTACAAATGGTGGTCTCCTTTGACCACTCTATCTAAAAAGCATCCTTCCTTGGTATTTATCTGTCTCATCATCCTATTTCTTTCATAGCACTTACCCACAATGTAACAATTAATAATTATTAATAATAAATATTTATTTTGTATGGACTTTCCTTTTCTTGTAGAAGTTAAACTCCCTGAGGGCAGGGACCTTGCTATCATATTCGTTTTGTTGCTCCCACTACCCAGCAGTACTTGGCGCAAAGCAAGGCACTCAGTAAATATTTGGTAAATGAACGAAGAGAAAAGAAAACCAGCAAGAGAAAATCCTCAGATTTGTTGGTCCCTTTGGGCCAACAAGACTGGAGAGATGTCAGATTTCATATCACATCAGATTTCAGTCAGATGGTGGTTTCACATTTTTTCCCTTGGTCTTTGTTCTGTCATACTGGGGCTTAGACAACTCTTAAATTGCATTAGCATCCCTTATCTGAGTGCTAAGACATATTCAGGACTATGGCTTTTCTCGGGCTCCCTTTGTGGCTCAGACAGTAAAGGATCTGCCTGCAATGCAGGAAACCTGGATTCAACCCCTGGGTTGGGAAGATCCCCTGGAGAAGGGAATGGCTACCCACTCCAGTATTCTTGCCTGGAGAATTCCATAGACAGAGGAGCCTGGCAGGCTACAGAATATAGGGTCACAAAGAGGTGGACGTGACTGAGAGACTAACACACTATGGCTTTTCTGAATATCTTTTCTTAATATCTTTCTTAAGATCTTGCATTTAATCAAGAAAGGTAAAAGAGGGATTTCCTGGCTGTCCGGTGGTAAAGAATCCACCTGCCAAAGCAGGGGACACTGGTTCGATCCCTGGTCTGCGATGATCCCACGTGCCTCGGAACAACTAAGCCTGTGTGCCACAACAAAAGAAGCCACCACAATAAGAAGCTGGGCAACACAACCAGAGAAAGCCCGTGCACAGCAACCAAGACCCAGCACTGCCAAAAGTAAAATACATAAATAAAAAAATTTAAGAAGAAAGGTAAAAGAAATAATCTAATTTGTGGATAAAAATGACTAAGTGTAAGTGAAGTCGCTCAGTCGTGTCCGACTCTTTGTGACCCCATGGACTGTAGCCCACCAGGCTCTTCAGTCCTGGAATTTGCTACGCAAGAGTACTAAGGGGACCTGAAATGAGGATATAAGAACCACAGAGCTTTAGCACTGAAGGAGATCTTAGGAATCATCTTGTCCAAGAAACTTAAACCTGGCTGTGCATTAGGGTTGTCAGGAGAACATTTTGCTCCTTTGCTAACAGTACTTTGTTAAGATATTATTTCTATACAGTAAAATGCACCAATTTTATGTGATGAATTCTAACTTTATACACTTGTGTAACTACCACTCAGATCAAGGCATAGAACATTTCTTCCATTCCTGAAAGTTCCATTGTGCCTCTTTCCAGGCAATATCCATTTTCACCCATCAGAGGTAATGTCTATTTTGACTCCTACCACCATAGATTGATTTTGCTGGGTTTTGTACTCACATAAATGGAATCACAGGGGGTCCCAGGTGGCTCAGTGGCAAAGAATATACCTGCCAAGCAGGAGATGCAGGTTTGATCCCTGGGTTAGGAAAATCACCTGGAATAGGAAATGGCAACCCACACTGATATTCTTGCCTAGAGAATTCCACGGACTGAAGAGCTTGGTGGGCTACAGTCCGCAGGGTCACAAAAGAGTAGGACATGATTGAATGACTGAGCACGGAAATGGAATCATACTGAATGATGATTCAGCTTTTGTATCTGACTTCTTTTGCTCAATATAATGTTTTTGAGGCTTCATTCATTTTTTTGTATGCTTAAGTAGTTTGTTTTTTTTTTTNTCCTCCAGGCCCGTTGCACTGGCCTGTTTCTGGGTTCTTGCCTTCAGCCAAGCAAGATGGCGCCCTCTACTTGGGGACTGCCTGGATTGTCCTCTCTTAAGATTTCTATTGAAAGCCAGTCCCACCCTATGTTGCTCTGAATCCCTCTACCTGCTGATCCAGGCCTCAGGGTCCACAATCAATGGTGTCTCCAGTTAATGTTTTCCTTCAAACAACCTCTGTCAGGTAGTCTGAATTCCGTGTGAAAACAGAGGGATAATTCACAAAACAGAATTTAAGCCACACTCTTCCTCAAAATATCTTCCCTTAACTAGTCAGATTCCATAACATGTCTTATGGGCTATAAGGATCAAGTGCAAATGCTCTCAGTCATGGTTAAGTTGGCAGCAATTAGTACTACTGGATTAGTTTTCTACTTTCCTATCTAAGGGCAGACCTCTGAAGAAAGGAAAGAAGAAGCAAAGAAAGAAGGGCTCGAGAGAGTTTGGGGGCACTGTGTTAGGAGGGTAGATTCTGCTGAGGGTGAGTGTGAGACCCTGAAAGAGAGAAAGAAACTTATGAAAAGCACCTGGAGAGCCTTGGACACAAATTTGGCTCACTTCTTAAGATTGCCTCTTGTGAGTGAGTTTGAAGAAACTTTAGGGACTGAGCCCCACCTTCTGAGGGATCCTTTAAATCAGCCTCATCTAGACATGCAGGCAAAATATTAGAAAGACAAGGCCAACTGAGCATGAGGAATTCACTAACTTTTGAAGTTGTTTGCTCTTGTTCTGTTTTTGGTTAACTGAGTTATCAGAGCTAGGGTAGCTTTGATTAGCGATTCAGCAGAGATTCTGAACCTCTGGGACTGTTGCCTGGACAACTGTAAATGTCTCTTAATTAACATCCTGTCTTCATTCTTGTCCTGTTTCATCCATTTCCAAAATAGTAAAGAGATTTTTTTTTGAGGGGTAGGGAGAGGGGGAATTAAAATCACATATCATCCCCTGCTTAAAGACTTTAATAGTTTCCCAGTGTTCTTTAAATGAAATCACAAATTCTTGGTAAGGCCCTGTTGTTACTCACTCTGCCCTCGTCTGATAGACTCTCCCATTCAATTACTAGCTTTTAGACATATTGTACTCCTTCTACCTTGGCCCTGATGTTCATTCCCTGGTCTTGAACTTGATTCTTTTAGTTCTTCACCTGGCTGGATCATTGGCAATCTTTGGATCTCTGTACAAATATTGTTTGTACAAATGGTGGTCCTCCTTTGACCACTCTATCTAAAAAGCATCCTTCCTTGGTATTTATCTGTCTCATCATCCTATTTCTTTCATAGCACTTACCCACAATGTAACAATTAATAATTATTAATAATAAATATTTATTTTGTATGGACTTTCCTTTTCTTGTAGAAGTTAAACTCCCTGAGGGCAGGGACCTTGCTATCATATTCGTTTTGTTGCTCCCACTACCCAGCAGTACTTGGCGCAAAGCAAGGCACTCAGTAAATATTTGGTAAATGAACGAAGAGAAAAGAAAACCAGCAAGAGAAAATCCTCAGATTTGTTGGTCCCTTTGGGCCAACAAGACTGGAGAGATGTCAGATTTCATATCACATCAGATTTCAGTCAGATGGTGGTTTCACATTTTTTCCCTTGGTCTTTGTTCTGTCATACTGGGGCTTAGACAACTCTTAAATTGCATTAGCATCCCTTATCTGAGTGCTAAGACATATTCAGGACTATGGCTTTTCTCGGGCTCCCTTTGTGGCTCAGACAGTAAAGGATCTGCCTGCAATGCAGGAAACCTGGATTCAACCCCTGGGTTGGGAAGATCCCCTGGAGAAGGGAATGGCTACCCACTCCAGTATTCTTGCCTGGAGAATTCCATAGACAGAGGAGCCTGGCAGGCTACAGAATATAGGGTCACAAAGAGGTGGACGTGACTGAGAGACTAACACACTATGGCTTTTCTGAATATCTTTTCTTAATATCTTTCTTAAGATCTTGCATTTAATCAAGAAAGGTAAAAGAGGGATTTCCTGGCTGTCCGGTGGTAAAGAATCCACCTGCCAAAGCAGGGGACACTGGTTCGATCCCTGGTCTGCGATGATCCCACGTGCCTCGGAACAACTAAGCCTGTGTGCCACAACAAAAGAAGCCACCACAATAAGAAGCTGGGCAACACAACCAGAGAAAGCCCGTGCACAGCAACCAAGACCCAGCACTGCCAAAAGTAAAATACATAAATAAAAAAATTTAAGAAGAAAGGTAAAAGAAATAATCTAATTTGTGGATAAAAATGACTAAGTGTAAGTGAAGTCGTTCAGTCGTGTCCAACTCTTTGTGACCCCATGGACTGTAGCCCACCAGGCTCTTCAGTCCTGGAATTTTCTAGGCAAGAGTACTAAGGGGACCTGAAATGAGGATATAAGAACCACAGAGCTTTAGCACTGAAGGAGATCTTAGGAATCATCTTGTCCAAGAAACTTAAACCTGGCTGTGCATTAGGGTTGTCAGGAGAACATTTTGCTCCTTTGCTAACAGTACTTTGTTAAGATATTATTTCTATACAGTAAAATGCACCAATTTTATGTGATGAATTCTAACTTTATACACTTGTGTAACTACCACTCAGATCAAGGCATAGAACATTTCTTCCATTCCTGAAAGTTCCATTGTGCCTCTTTCCAGGCAATATCCATTTTCACCCATCAGAGGTAATGTCTATTTTGACTCCTACCACCATAGATTGATTTTGCTGGGTTTTGTACTCACATAAATGGAATCACAGGGGGTCCCAGGTGGCTCAGTGGCAAAGAATATACCTGCCAAGCAGGAGATGCAGGTTTGATCCCTGGGTTAGGAAAATCACCTGGAATAGGAAATGGCAACCCACACTGATATTCTTGCCTAGAGAATTCCACGGACTGAAGAGCTTGGTGGGCTACAGTCCGCAGGGTCACAAAAGAGTAGGACATGATTGAATGACTGAGCACGGAAATGGAATCATACTGAATGATGATTCAGCTTTTGTATCTGACTTCTTTTGCTCAATATAATGTTTTTGAGGCTTCATTCATTTTTTTGTATGCTTAAGTAGTTTGTTTTTTTTTTTCAATAGCTGATTAGTATTCCACTGTAAATATACCACATTTGTTCATCTATTTTCTTGTGGAACTTTTACCACATGTAAATGCCAAAGCCTGTCCTCGGCCCACTGAATCTAAACTTCCAGGGATGGAGTTTGGGAGACATACTTTTAATAAGTTTCCAGGCAATTGTGATGTACAGCCATGTGTGAAAATACTGATTCTGTCCATTCACTCTGGTTCTACAGATAAGGAAACTGACAGCAGGAAAGAGATTTCCCAAACAGACACTTGAATCAGTTGAGTCAAGCTTAGAACATTTTCTACTGTGCTACTCTTTTCCTTGGAAGATAAGTCAAGTTGCTAATTACTGACAAGGGCAGAGACATGAGTCATAAGACCTTCCATTTATCAAGTACCTGTTATACATTAGGCTCTGCTCTAGGTATGTGAGTCCAACTGTTTGTGACCCTATGGACTATAGCCCGCCAGGCTCCTCTGTCCATAGGATTCTCCAGGCAAGAACACTGGAGTGGGTTGCCATTTCCTTCTCCAGAGGAATCTTCCTGAACCAAGGACAGAACTTGAGTCTCTTATCTCTCCTGCATTGGTAGGCAGGTGCTTTACCACTAGCGCCACCTGGAAAGCTTCTATAGGCACATTATGTACATTTAATCCTCTTAACAGTTTGTGTATCACAGCTGAGGACACTGAAACCCGAGCAGCCCAAGGGACACAGGTAGCATGTGACAGAGAGAGGAGTTGATCCCAAGCCTTCCTAACACACAAGAAGGTTGGTACTTTAGTCTGAAGTGAAAAGAAGGAAAATTACAAACTCCTTGGTTTGGTGGTCTTTCATTCTGGCCCAGTCCTGCTTGCTACAGTAGAAATAAAAACAAAATAGTGTTCACCCCATTTCTCAAACTGGTTTTAGAATTCCTTTAGTTCTGTATACTCAGTGCTCTATCAGTTAAAGTGGTTGACTGTCCAACTGACTAAAAATGTGGCCGCTAAACGGAGGGTGATGTATTTGCTTAATCACTAGCTCTTCCTCCTCTATTGTCCCTGGGGGTGGAGACTGCAAATGCTGCTAGCAGGTCTGTCAGAGATGTTCTCCACAAATGGAAAGCTAGTTCCCCTTGACTCTTTCATCAGAGAGTAAATTGACCCTAGCAATCAGAGACAAGAATGAGTCAGAAATACATTTGCTAGTTGAGATGCTGAACCTTGAGTCCTGAGAGACTCCAGGACTCCAGAAACTGGAGTTTTTCAACAACACACTGTGTTTTTCAATAATGAGGGAATCTGGAAAGTATAACGGATGACTGGCTGAGGAGAGTGGAGACTTGGCTTTTGTAGCTGGTATGGTTGGGGGAAGTAGGATGAGAATAGAGGGGAGGAAGGGAAAAAAGCTTGTGGATACTTATAAAGATCTCTCCCCGACCAAACTTTAGTTAGGTTTCTCTGAGCCCTCTTCTTAACTAGGCCTTGGCTTTGGCCCTCCGTTCTTTGACTTGCATAGCTCAGATTTTGCAAGAATCCTGTCAATTTAGTGAGAACACCCCCACCCTTGATATATGATCATTAGATATCTAATCAAGTTTCTCATCCCCCACCTTTGATGTATAAGCCTGCCTTTAGCAAGAATCCTGTTAGGTTAGGTTAGCAAGAGTCCCCTATCCTTGATGTCTCCTTTTAGTAATTTTCCATCCTCTAATCCTCTCAATGTCCTCACTGGCTAAAAATTCCCAACTGTCCTTGTTTGTATCCTAAGTTGAGCCTGATCTTCCTCTCCTATTGCAACATCCTATGGCAACAGTCTTGAGTAAAGTCTTCTTTACCATTTTAACCAGTATTGGAATAAACAATACCAAAATGATTTTATCTCTTGGGCTATATCTATACACATAGACTGATTTGACAATTGTGACTGAATTGACTAGTTTAATTCTTATGCTTTACAGATGACAAACTGACAATATTCTAATAATATTCTAGTATTAGAATAATACTGTTCTAATATTATTATATATTATTATATTATAATATAATATATAATAATATTCAGTTCAGTTCAGTTGCTCAGTTGTGTCCGACTCTTGTTGACCCCATGAATCGCAGCACGCCAGGCCCCCTGTCCATCACCATCTCCCGGAGTTCACTCAGACTTGCGTCCATCGAGTCAGTGATGCCATCCAGCCATCTCATCCTCAGTCGTCCCCTTCTCCTCCTGCCCCCAATCCCTCCCAGCATCAGAGTCTTTTCCAATGAGTCAACTCTTCGCATGAGGTGGCCAAAGTACTGGAGTTTCAGCTTTAGCATCATTCCTTCCAAAGAAATCCCAGGGTTGATCTCCTTCAGAATGGACTGGTTGGATCTCCTTGCAGTCCAAGGGACTCTTAAGAGTCTTCTCCAACACCACAGTTCAAAAGCATCAATTCTTCAGCACTCAGCCTTCTTCACAGTCCAACTCTCAC
>SJYX01009663.1:117646-130209 GCA_006410675.1 Oreotragus oreotragus | reverse complement strand
GTTTTCTGAATGTTGAGCTTTAAGCCAACTTTTTCACTCTCCTCTTTCACTTTCATCAAGAGGCTTTTTAGTTCCTCTTCACTTTCTGCCATAAGGGTGGTGTCATCTGCATATCTGAGGTTATTGATATTTCTCCTGGCAATCTTGATTCCAGCTTGTGTTTCTTCCAGTCCAGCGTTTCTCATGATGTACTCTGCATAGAAGTTAAATAAGCAGGGTGACAATATACAGGCTTGACGTACTCCTTTTCCTATTTGGAATGAGTCTGTTGTTCCATGTCCAGTTCTAACTGTTGCTTCCTGGCCTGCATACAGATTTCTCAAGAGGCAGGTTTGGTGGTCTGGTATTCCCATCTCTTTCATTATTAGAACATTATATATTATAATATATAATAATATTGAACATTATTATTCTAATACTAGAATATTATTAGAATATTGTTCAGTTTGTCAATGAAGATCATGGCATCTGGTCCCATCACTTCATGGCAAATAGATGGGAAACAGTGGAAACAGTGTTAGACTTTATTTTGGGGGGCTCCAAAATCACTGCAGATGGTGATTGCAGCCATGAAAATAAAAGACACTTACTCCTTGGAAGGAAAGTTTGACCAACCTAGATAGTATATTCAAAAGCAGAGACATTACTCTGCCAACAAAGGTCCATCTAGTCAAGGCTATGGTTTTTCCAGTGGTCATGTATGGATATGAAAGTTGGACTGTGAAGAAAGCTGAGCGCCGAAAAATTGATGCTTTTGAACTGTGGTGTTGGAGAAGACTCTTGAGAGTCCCTTGGATTGCAAGGAGATCCAACCAGTCCCTTCTAAAGGAGATCAGTCCTGGGTGTTCTTTGGAAGGAATGATGCTAAAGCTGAAACTCCAGTACTTTGGCCACCTCATGCGAAGAGTTGACTCATTGGAAAAGACTCTGATGCTGGGAGGGATTGGGGGCAGGAGGAGAAGGGGACGACAGAGGATGAGATGTCTGGATGGCATCACTGACTGGATGGACGTGAGTCTGAGTGAACTCTGGGAGTTGGTGATGGACAGGGAGGCCTGGCGTGCTGCAATTCATGGGGTCGCAAAGAGTAGGACACAACTGAGCGACTGAACTGAACTGATATATTATTATTATAGAATATTCTAATAATATTCTGGTCTGGGTTTTACATGGACAGTCTGCTTCAGGACTCTTCTTCTGAGACCAGGAACCATGTGATAGGTCCAGGCTCTGCCCAAGAGGCTCTGCATTAGAATTCTAAGAAGGCTTCATGCTGTGCTCCTCCTCAAGAAGCAAAAGGACACAAAGCATCCTGGCAGCTGCATGTCAACGTGAAGTCTGTCTGCTGTTCTACTCAAACAGGATTCAAGAGTCCCAATTTCCAGATACGCACTCCCACAGTGTATAAGGAATGCAATGCTGGTAGGAGCTGCTAAAATGATTAATCTCCTGACATCATTCCCTTTGACTTGATTTAGTTCTTATCACTCAACAAAGATCACTGTGGGGACTTTACTGATTATGGCTTTACTCTCCAGATACTACTTCTCTCTCTTTTCTCTGGCCCAGTAATCATATTGTCTTCTAGTGTTCTGAATTCCTTTCATTTGGGTATTCTTTACTTGTTGAGTGTGGCCTGAAGCTGGGTGGATGGTCTTCTACAGCTCTCAACAACTTTTCAGCAGAAGGAAGGGAAGAAGCTTTGATGTCAGAGAAATTTTCTGCAGAAAAGGATCAAGGCAGACCAAACGGAATACAGCCAAGCAAATCTTAAGACCATGTGTGAATTAGAGAAACTTTGTGTTTAGACAAAGTAGAAAAGGTTTTGAGACAGACACCTGTGAAATTGTGTTTTCGAATCAGTCAAGATCTCTCACTCTCACAAAAGCCCCTAAAAGAGCCAAAGAAAATCCAAAGTGCTGCAGTGTTCCATCTCTTAAGCCTCCTAGAGCCTCTCCAATGAAAATGGCAGAACAAAGGTCCAGTGTTGCTGAAACAGAACAAATGCATCCACAATTGAAAATATTAATCTGAGCTTTCCTCTAAGTAGCATTAAAATGTGCTGAAACGGGCATCCACCCTGAAAAACCAAACACTTGGAAAGGAAAAGGAAGATTTTCAACAAATGGAAGTTTGGTTGTCTGGTTTTGCTCTAATAAACATGAAACGAACCAATGCTTCACATGAAGACTAATCTGAAATCCCAAATTCTACTCTCTGAAAGCCATTAGAAATGTGAAACTACTGGTGACTTCCTGAAGACATTAAAGAAACGCTAAAATGTGATTCTGGCATCAGGGCTGAGATTTTAAAGTGTCTTTCTAAGGAATTTTTTTCTTTTGCTGCTAGAAAGTGGAAAAAGCAGGGTATAGAGTAATAAGAAGCTGCTGCTGCTACTGCTGCTAAGTCACTTCAGTCGTGTCCGACTCTGTGTGACCCCATAGACGGCAAAAAAGGATCAAGGCAGACCAAACGGAATACAGCCAAGCAAATCTTAAGACCATGTGTGAATTAGAGAAACTTTGTGTTTAGACAAAGTAGAAAAGGTTTTGAGACAGACACCTGTGAAATTGTGTTTTCGAATCAGTCAAGATCTCTCACTCTCACAAAAGCCCCTAAAAGAGCCAAAGAAAATCCAAAGTGCTGCAGTGTTCCATCTCTTAAGCCTCCTAGAGCCTCTCCAATGAAAATGGCAGAACAAAGGTCCAGTGTTGCTGAAACAGAACAAATGCATCCACAATTGAAAATATTAATCTGAGCTTTCCTCTAAGTAGCATTAAAATGTGCTGAAACGGGCATCCACCCTGAAAAACCAAACACTTGGAAAGGAAAAGGAAGATTTTCAACAAATGGAAGTTTGGTTGTCTGGTTTTGCTCTAATAAACATGAAACGAACCAATGCTTCACATGAAGACTAATCTGAAATCCCAAATTCTACTCTCTGAAAGCCATTAGAAATGTGAAACTACTGGTGACTTCCTGAAGACATTAAAGAAACGCTAAAATGTGATTCTGGCATCAGGGCTGAGATTTTAAAGTGTCTTTCTAAGGAATTTTTTTCTTTTGCTGCTAGAAAGTGGAAAAAGCAGGGTATAGAGTAATAAGAAGCTGCTGCTGCTACTGCTGCTAAGTCACTTCAGTCGTGTCCGACTCTGTGTGACCCCATAGACGGCAGCCCACCAGGCTCCCCCGTCCCTGGGATTCTCCAGGCAAGAATACTGGAGTGGGTTGCCATTTCCGTCTCCAATGCATGGAAGAGAAAAGTGAAAGTGAAGTCGCTCAGTCTGTCCGACTGTTAGCGACCCCATGGACTGCAGCCCACCAGGTTACTCCGTCCATTGGATTTTCCAGACAGGAGTACTGGGGTGGGGTGCCATAGCCTTCCCCCACAAAAGGTAGACTGCTTTCTTTGTGCTAAACTACTCTGGTCCACAAAAGTGAAACAAATAAATCTGTTTAGCTTTCCTGAAAATGAAGAAATGAAGGATGACCCACAAAATTCTTTAAAATTTCAAAAGTAACAGTAGCTTTACCACCCCGCCTCCCCGAAAGCATATTTAAATTGATAATACTTCCCCTCAAAAAGTAGAGGCCAAAGAAATCTGGTTCTCACCTTGTAACAGAGCAGGCTGGGGCTAGCTCAACCCTCATTTCAAGGACAAGAACAAGAAAACAAACAACCCTACTGCAAAAATTATTTTAAACTTCACTCCATCTCACAGGCAGGAAGAGTCTCACTGATGCACAATGCAAAGAAAAAAATGTTTCATCATCAGAAAAGTAGCAGTAAATGGAACAGCAGAGCAGGTTTTCTTGTTTTTTGTTTTTACAAAAGTAGAAAAAGTAAAGGGCAGTGTTTAGTTTACAGAGGGGCTCTCTAGCCATTTGAAACTTAAACACAGAGGAGGAGATAGGATCTCTGTAGGCAGCAGAAGAAAAGAAAAAAATTTTTTCCTACTTACAGTGTCTTTTATCTCTAAGGGAAGCCAGAGCTGAGCGTCTTCCCTGTCCTTATGCAGCAGAGGCAAGATGTGTTGCTGTGAGATTTTTAAAAGACCCCGGGAACTCCCAGTAGCTGGCTTCCTTATTCCATCTCTGCCTTCAGCCAAGCAAAGACTGCCTTCCTACTCATTCTGATGGCCGCAAGCCTTGTGGTCTGGTCGCCCTATGTTTCTCCCCAGTCTTTGGAATTAGAATTGGTGTTGACATTGAGGTTGGAAAGGGTTGGAAAGGAAGTGGCTGCACTGAGGATACCCTTGAGCAGGATTTAATGAGACTTTAATTCAGAATCGATCCCAGGAGAGAGAATGAAACTTTGCCCTAATGAGTTAACCTGGAAAAACACATCCTGCCAAAGAAGGGTTTAATTAGCTTCTTTCAGAAATTCTGGGTGGGCTAAGGAGCACTCAGTGGAGAAGTTAAACTCTAGGTAGGCAGATTGCTGAGGCCTAGCCTGCTTTATTCGGAGAAGGCAATGGCACCTCACTCCAGTACTCTTGCCTGGAAAAATCCCATGGGCGGAGGAGCCTGGTAGGCTGCAGTCCATGGAGTAGCGAAGAGTTGGACACAACTTAGCGACTTCACTTTCACTTTTCACTTTCATGCATTGGAGAAGGAAATGGCAACCCACTCCAGTGTTCTTGCCTGGAGAATCCCAGGGACGGGGGAGCCTGGTGGGCTGCCGTCTATGGGGCTGCACAGAGTTGGACAAGACTGAAGCAACTTAGCAACAGTAGCAGCAGCAGCAGCCTGCTTTATTAGTAAAATCTCTTTGGGAACTTTCAATGTTGGTCTCATAATTTAAAAAATTTCTACATAAATTTTCAACAGTTGAAGGGTTGCCCTTCTGCTGACATGATAAGTGATTAGTCTGTGGTTTTCCTCTTCTTGCTCACTTGAGCTTTATTTGAACAAACTGGAATTTACAAGGTCACAACTTATGACCCCTGGGTGATGTGAAGTTTTGAGGTTCTGCAGAGAAGAGCAGCTTAATATAAGGCCATGCATCAAGTATTATCTATTTTGCTGGTGATGGTGGTGAAAGAATGTGATAGGTAGTGATGATCCCTAGTCCTTCATTGATTTATCCTTATTTGTAGGAGCCAACTTCTTTTTGGTGGTTTATGGAGACAGGGACAATCAGAAAGAGAAGTGAATACAAAGTCAGAAGATGTGGATTCTGTTCAGGTTTAGTTACTTTCTTTCTGCGATCTTGGGTAAGTCATAGAAACTGTCTGAACCCCCTATCTCATCTGCCCCCCACGCTGGGCCAAAAAGATCAAATGAAACCATGTAGACACCTTGAAAACTGTGGGGCACTCCACAAATGTGACGGTTTTCTAAATTTTCATTCATTGTATGACCCACCAAGTAAGTTCTTCAGATAAATCAAGAGTTCAAATACGGAAACGGGAGGAGACAACATCTTGAGTCTGATGGATACTAGATGATGGGAATCGAGGGCTATGGAAGTAGAGCTAAGGGGAAAAAAATAAGGAGTTAAAAAGGAGAAAAGACATAAAATTCCTAGAGAAAGGCTTGACTCTGGTACTGATTGGGCCTTATGACTCTAAAGTAAAAGTGAAAGTCGCTCAATCATGTCCAACTCTTTGCGACCCCATGGACTATACAGTCCATGAAATTCTCCAAGCCAGAATACTGGAGTGGATAGCTGTTCCCTTCTCCACAGGATCTTCAGAACCCAGGTCTCTCATATTGCAGGCGGATTCTTTACCAGCTGAGCCACAAGGGAAGCCCTATGACTCTAA
Organism: Oreotragus oreotragus; assembly: GCA_006410675.1. Lineage (NCBI taxonomy): Eukaryota > Metazoa > Chordata > Mammalia > Artiodactyla > Bovidae > Oreotragus > Oreotragus oreotragus. The sequence goes on along the minus strand of SJYX01009663.1, from coordinate 124,441 downwards.
AATATAATCCTATTTGAATATGGAGCAATGGAACATAAGTGAGCAATCAAAAATTCTTTCCTTAAAAGAAATTAACCAACAGGACAAATACAAGTTGTCCAGCAGGAAAAAAAACCATGAAACTTTGGGGGTAAATCAGGAGGTAAAACAGAATGTAGGATGTAGGAAGGAATGGCAGGATGTAGGAAAGGGTGGTGGTGAGAGTGAAAACTACTCTGAAGTCTAGGGACTTGTTTTCTGCCACTAATTTGTAGTAGGCCCTTGAACAGATTACTATCTGGTTGGTTTCCTAATCTATACAAAGTGATCTCAAAGTGAAGTCGCTCAGTCGTGTCCAACTCTTTGCGACCCCATGGACCCCATGGAGCCTATCAGGCTCCTCCATCCATGGGATTTTTCAGGCAAGAGTGCTGGAGTGGATTGCCATTTCCTTCTCCAGGGGATCTTCCCGACCCAGGGATCGAACCCGGGTCTCCCACATTGCAGGANCTTTGCGACCCCATGGACCCCATGGAGCCTATCAGGCTCCTCCATCCATGGGATTTTTCAGGCAAGAGTGCTGGAGTGGATTGCCATTTCCTTCTCCAGGGGATCTTCCCGACCCAGGGATCGAACCCGGGTCTCCCACATTGCAGGATGCTTCACCGTCTGAGCCACCAGGGAAGTTCTGTTCTCAAATCCTAAATGGGAAAATAAGACTCAGTGATCTATTAAAAAAATTCCACCTTGGGCCTTACTGTGTGGGCCAGTGGTTAAGAATCCGCCTTCCAGTGCAGGGAATACAGGTTAGATCCCTGGTCGGGGAACTAAGATCCCACAGCAGAGCAATGAAGCCTGTGTGCCTCAACTGGAGAGCCTGCATGCTCTAAAGCCCATGCTCCACAACAACAGCAACCTTTGGCACAGCAATAAGAAGCCCGTGTGCCACAGATAGAGAAGCCCCAGTGTGCTACAGCTAGAGAAAGCCCATGGGCCACAACAAAGACCTCAGTTCAGTTCAGCTCAGTTCAGTTGCTCAGCTGTGTCTGACTCTTTGCAACCCCATGAATTGCAGCACGCCAGGCCTCCCTGTCCATCACCAACTCCCAGNAGTATTTGATCTCAAACCTTACACTGTGCCACATCATACAATGACCTGGGTTGATGATTTAGGTAAGTGTAAAATTGAAGATTGTAATTATTGGGTAACAGTAAATACCATAACTATTTGATAGAATGTATGGCTTCCCAGGTGGCTTAGTGGTAAAGAATCTGCCTACCAATGCAGGAAACACAGGTTTGACCCCCTGGGTCAGGAAATTCCCCTGGAGAAGGAAATGGCTACTTCAGTTTTCTTGCCTGGGAAATTACATGGACAGAGGAGTCTGGTGGTCTACCTTGCAAAGAGTCAGATAAGACTTAGCTACTGAACAACAACAACACATTCATCCACTTCTGTTTTATTACTGTTATTATTATTACATTATTTGAATTCATTGAATTCCTAACAAGTCAGTTCCTATATAAAATTGATTTTATACTGCAAAGCAGAGCTCAAGTTCATCTAGAGCTAAAGGACTAACCTGATACTAGAAACATGAGTTGTTTCCCCTTTAGCTTTTGTTTCCTGGCCTGAAAATTAAGGACTCATTGATTTTCCATTAAGATTTTAAACCTACTTTGTGCTTGGGACACACAGGATACTCAGGAAAAGAATAAAGGACCTAAACTCAAGAAACATAGTGTGTAATTGGGAAAACAGATACTTAACCAAGCACGTATGATTATGCATTGCTATGAAATTCCCAGTTGACCCTAGTGATAAAGAATCCACCTGCCAGTGCAGAGGAGGTGAGAGACACAGGTTCCGTCCCTGGATCTGGAAGATCCTTTGGAGGAGGTCATGGTAACCCAGTCCAGTATTCTTGCCTACTGAATCACAGAGACAGAAGTGCCTGGCAGGCTACAGTCCACGGGGTCACAAAGAGTCAGACAAGACTGAAGTGACTTAGCACACACACACATGGGTTACTGTAGTGGGAGCAGTAGAAGTAATGGGAGCAGATAGAGAGTTGGGTAAGGCAGGGAGGTGGTGGCTGAACCTGGAAGGGTGGCTTCCAGGTTATGTCATTCTTGGCATCACTGTTTGGGTCAGTCTGTCACAGCGCATTACCTGACTGCAGCCATATGCAATTTGCTGTTCTTAAAAGAATTGAATGACAAACTGAGAATAAAATGCTATGCAAATGGTAATGTACTAAACAAATACACAATGTCAAAATTGTTATTATTAAATTATTATCAATAAATTATACAACTAGATCCATTGTTTGTTTAGAAAGTGCTGCTTTGTTAGCCTTGAGGAGGAAATGGAAATGAACAAAACAGACACCTTGGATTAGTAGCATACCATTAATTATTTAAATTGCACAAATAAAACATTTGTCATTCTTCGTAATCATATGAAATTATTTGATGTTAACATATTATCTTAATTGCCATTTATGAAAAAGCTTAAGCTTAAGTTGGAAAAAGGCTTCCCTGATAGCTCAGTTTGTAAAGAATCCACATGCAATGCAGGAAACCCCAGTTTGGTTCCTGGGTTGGGAAGATCTGCTGCAGAAGGGATAGGCTACCCACTCCAGTATTCTTGGGCTTCCCTTGTGGTTCAGCAGGTTAAGAATCCACCTGCAATGCGGGAGACCTGGGTTCAGTCCCTGGGTTGGGAAGATCCCCTGGAGAAGGGAAAGGCTATCCACTCCAGTATTCTGGCCTGGAAAATTCTAGGTTGCAAAGAGTTGGACTTGACTGAGCGACATTCACTCTCCCATTCTCTAAGTGGGAAAGATACTCATTGCTCAGAATTTGCCTTCAAAGTAGATTCTACTATGTCACACGAATATTGCATAACTTGTGTCTTTTTTATCATATGTAGAATTCTATGGAATTTCAGGAAAAGTTTTTCAAATGCAATAAATTTTAAAAATATATCTGATATATTTTCATATTTAAATTTTATAAAATTAATATTTGCTGCTGTTTTTATATACATAAAAACATACATGTTTTTCCTATTTAAAGGAAAATTATTAAGTGTTACAAAGAACAATTTTTAAGCTATGAAAAAATTTAATTTTCTTGGAAACACTTTTCAAATGATTCAACATGGTAGTTTATGCACAAAGAGAAATCATGAAAATTCTGATAAAATTGTTTACATCTGTGGACATTTTTCAAATTCAACTTTTGGTAAACATTAGTATCAACAGCTGGAAAGGCTTGTAATACTTAATAGAGGTAATTTTTCAAAGTACTGGTTGGAGTTTGAAGAAACACTATTCCTGTTGTCTTTAATAGAAATCACATTTCTAAAATCTAAGCAAATGATTTGAGAATGTGGGAATTAGTTTAAAAACTGAGTTTTGAGAACTGATATTAGAAAAAAGCATATTAACTATAAACCTTATTCTAAACACGATATTTACATGCAATTTTCAAAAGCAATTTTAAAAAACGAAGTGTATCTATAATTAAAGAAGCAATTCATCATTATATAAAGGTTTCCTCAAGTTTGGAATTCTTATCCTTCTTAATATTCCTATATTCTCCATGAAATTACTAGGTGATATATGTAGGTATCCCTAATAGCTTGCATGGTGCCTAGTACATCACAGGGTCTCAATATAATTCTGAACTAATTAACAAGAAAGCCAATGAGTCTTTTTCCATTTGAGCTCAGAATGTAAGCATGTGAGCAAACATGAAAGCAAACCATCAAAGAAACAAACTGAACTGTGTGGATGACTTGACTTCCTGGGTGGGATTTTCCCCTGAGTTGTGTGCTATTTCTCTCATGGAAAATAAGGCTCTTTGAGACTACTTTAACTTCAGGCATTCACCCTGAAATTAGCAAAGAATGGTTCTCATTCTTTCAGCTTTCCTTGCTCCATTCCCCAGAAATGGTTTCTCTCTGCTTTGTTTCATATTGATACCTTGCTTGGCCCAATTCTAAAATTTCAGAAAGTAATTTTTTATCTGTCAGTTTGGTAGAATACAATGTGGTAGAACTTAAACTGGTGACGTGAACAAATCCCCTTTGCTGAGCTGCATCAAACATACGGAGACAAATAATCATTGCCTGACAAAGTAGTCCATGATGTAATAGGTAGAAGGGAAAGGAAACCTTCTCCTTAATGTGCTCTCCTTATTGTACACACGGTTTTATATTATGTATATATATAGTTTTATCTCTAGTTCAGTTCAGTCGCTCAGTCGTGTCCGACTGTTTGCGACCCTATGGACTGCAGCACACCAGACCTCCCTGTCCATCACCAACTCCTGGAGTTTACCCAAACTCATGTCCATTGAGTCAGTTATGCCATCCAACCATCTCATCCTCTGTCGTCCCCTTCTGCCACCTTCAATCTTTCCCAGCATCAGGGTCTTTTCAAATGAGTCAGCCCTTCGCGTCTGATGGCCAAAGTTTTGGAGTTTCAGCTTCAACATCAGTCTTTCCAGTGAACACTCAGGACTGATCTCCTTTAGGATGGNAGCATCAGTCTTTTCCAATGAGTCAACTCTTCGCATGAGATGGCCAAAGTACTGGAGTTTCAGCTTTAGCCATTCCTTCCAAAGACCACCCAGGACTGATCTCCTTTAAAATGGACTGGTTGGTCTAGTGAAGCCAAAAAAAAAAAGTTACTTTTATGTGACTTTGGACAAGTCACATAAACTGCTAAATTCACCCACGAGCATGCTCAGTTGCTAAGTTGTAGCCAATTCTTTGTGACCCCATGGACTGTAGACAGCCAGGCTCCTGTCTATGGGATTTCCCAGGCAAGAATACTGGAGTGGGTTGCCATGCCCTCCTCCAGGGAACATTCCCAATGCAGGGATCAAACCCGGATTCTTTACCACTGAGCCACCTGGGAAACCCATATTCAACCATGTGTTAACCCCCTATTTGTTTCAGAGTTTTAAACAAAGAAATAGAATGTTATATAATGTGGCTCCCTATTCATTTCTCTTTCTTCTCCCAGAAGTAAACACAATCCAGCCTGGGTTGGTGAGTACCAGTCCCATGAATATTTTCATACTTCTAGATACACGATTTTGTAAAAAAGACAACAACAACAAAAAAAACCACAGAAATGTTTTGAGGGTTTTAAACATTTACATAAATGGTTTCTACTATATGTATCCTACATCTTGATTTTCAGCAATATCATACTATTGAGAAGTAGTATAGCCTGATGGTCAAACACTAAGATTCCAGGGCAGATAGCCTGGGCTTGTATCCTCTTTCTACCATGGCTATCTGTGTGATCTTGGGTAGGTTGCTTAACCTCTCTGAACTTCAGTTTCCCATATGTAAAATTGGGATAGTAACTGTACAAACCTCATAGGTCTTCTGTGAGAATTAAATAAGTTAAAATATGTAAAGCTCTTACTATATACACAGTGCATATAGTAAGTACTATGTATTCACTATTATTACTTGAGATTTATCTATGTAGATAATTAAATCTTTAGAAGTATAGATAATTACTATGTGTGTAATGCACTGTGTATATAGTAAGTGAAAAACTTATTAGTACACATACTAATAAATATTTAAGATCATTTGGAAATACTATGATTCTTGATTCTGACTACAAGCTATGAACATTCTTTTCAAGAGGAAACATTCTATTTTCTCTCTGTATGATTCCAACTCTTCAAAAGCAGTGGGGTATGTTGAAAGGTGGGCACAATAAAGGACAGAAATGGTATGGACCTAACAGAAGCAGAAGATATTAAGAAGAGGTGGCAAGAATACACAGAAGAACTGTACAAAAGAGATCTTCACGACCCAGATAATCACGATGATGTGATCACTCACCTAGAGCCAGACATCCTGGAATGTGAAGTCAAGTTGGGCCTTAAGAAGCATCACTACAAACAAAGCTAGTGGAGGTGACGGAATTCCAGTTGAGCTATTTCAAATCCTAAAAGATGATACTATGAAAGTGCTGCCTCCATATGCNAGATCTTCACGACCCAGATAATCACGATGATGTGATCACTCACCTAGAGCCAGACATCCTGGAATGTGAAGTCAAGTTGGGCCTTAAGAAGCATCACTACAAACAAAGCTAGTGGAGGTGACGGAATTCCAGTTGAGCTATTTCAAATCCTAAAAGATGATACTATGAAAGTGCTGCCTCCATATGCCAGCAACTTTGGCAAACTCAGCAGTGGCCATAGGACTGGAAAAGGTCAGTTTTCATTCCAATCTCAAAGAAAGACAATGCCAAAGAATGTTCAAACTACTGCGCAGTTGACTCATCTCACACACTAGTAAAGTAATGCTCAAAATCCTCCAAGCCAGGCTTCAGCAATACATGGACCGTGAACTTCCAGATGTTCAAGCTGGTTTTAGAAAAGGCAGAGGAACCAGAGATCAAATTGCCAACATCTGCTGGATCATTGAAAAAGCAAGAGAGTTCCAGAAAAACGTCTATTTCTGCTTTATTGACTATGCCAAAGCCTTTGACTGCATGTATCACAAAAAACTGAAAAATTCTTAAAGACATGGGAATACCAGACCACCTGACCTGCCTCTTGAGAAATCTGCATGCAGGTCAGGAAGCAACAGTTAGAACTGGACACGGACCAGCAGACTGGTTCCAAATAGGAAAAGGAGTACGTCAAGGCTGTATATTGTCACCCTGCTCATTTAATTTCTATGCAGAGTACATCATGAGAAACGCTGTGCTGGAAGAAGCACAAGCTGGAATCAAGATTGCCGGGAGAAATATCAATAACCTCAGATAT
>SJYX01009663.1:28871-112310 GCA_006410675.1 Oreotragus oreotragus | reverse complement strand
AGTGAGGGAAAAGTTATGAGGATAAATGATTAAAAAAAAAAAAAAGTTGGGTGGATTCATGTCTGAGTTACTAAAGGGCAAAATAGTAGGGCGATTTAAACCCTCAGCACAAAGTAGTAAGCTTGGTTATTTCACAGGGAAGAGAATCTTCATCTGTTTTGGAAAGTTGAAAATGGGTCTCTGCACAGAGTTTACTCTGGAGAGCTATAATCCTGCCCCTGAAGAGTTCTAGATTCAAGGTAGGTTTTACTGTCCACAGTGCTCAGAGCATCAATTCCCTCTGCATTGATTCTGTCTTTCCCACAAGTCACAGTTTTTTTTCCCATTATTTTTTGTTCAGTTTTAATATTCCTTAAGGCTGCTTCCAGAAAACCTGTGCTGCTTGCCTAATCTGCCGCAGTTATTTCCCAAGATGCCAGTTATTGTTTTTGTTAGTACTGTTTACATAACTGCATAGGTTTTGTCCAGTCTCATTTTCCCCATAAGCCCTGTGATTGTTAGTGGTGATTTTACAGACTACGAGGTTTCAGTAACATGTGCATTGTATTCAAGCAGAAGATAGTGCCAAAACACTTGTTCCAGAAAGCAAAAATGCTTTCAAAAGTAGAAATATTGAAATGTTTAAAAGAGCTAATGTTAATAAGAAGTCTATTGACTAGGCAGTGATAATGGATGGCAAAATAACATAAAATTTAGAATTGGAATATATTGATATGGTAAAACCCCAATACCCCATAAGTATGTTTAATAGAAAAAAAATTAGTTAATGAAAACATGTATGCAAAAATGAAACAAGTAACATTGTTCTTAGTATTAGAGATATTTATAAACACATTTTTAATCTTTAAAATAACTATGTGAAGATATTTATTTATATTGTATATATATTTGAGTATTCTATGATATTAAGCATTTGTCTATATTAAAACTACAGTTTACTAATTTTTCCCACTCAAAGAGAGAGGGGAAAATAAAGGGAACTGTGATTAAACCAAACTAATCTGGTAAATGTAAGATGTACACTAGAAACAGAAAGACTTATAAACTCCATTTTCTATAGACTGATCATGTAGAAAGCAGACCCCAAATGTGATGAAAGATAGTAGCTTGATCTACTGCTTAGAGGAAACAAACTGTGCATGCCCAATCTGTGGATTCTTAGGATATATAAACTCTGGACCACCCTCTTATATAGAATATGTGATACTGCTTGATACTACTTTTTAAATATTTGAAAAACATGGGAGAAAAAGAAAAATAAACTCAGTAGACATGGGTACACAAGAAAAAGCTTTAGGTTGTATGGAAACACACAAGCTTGGAGTGTTATTTTGTCACAGAAAATTAATGTGATGTTTAATAGTGGCCAAGAACAATATTTAAATAAAGATTATTGAAAAACCTTAGAAGATATAATCAGGCGCCTCATAATTAAGTTTTAAATCAGTTGTTGACAAGCTACAACCCATAATCTCAGCAGAGATAATATGATATTTTATTTCTAGTTCTGAGATGATGATTCTGTCCATAAAAACTATGGGGGGAAAGTATGAAGAAAAGGTAAATGAATAAATTACATAATGCAATTCTGTAGAGGAGTAGATATAAACTTTTATATTCATTTAATGGTTTCTGTATTTATATAGTATTGAAGCACATAATCCCATATGATTATACAGTAGAAGTGAGAAATAGATTTAAGGGACTAGATCTGATAGAGTGCCTGATGAACTATAGGGGCGGGGTGGGGGTGGGTGGGTGAAGGGGAATGTGGTGCCCTCAATGCAAGGAAGAGCACACAGAGGTACTGTGTCTCAGACCCAGGATACATCTCTCTCAGCTCCTTGTTCACTATGGGCTCCAGTGTGGCTGGTTCTGGGAGAATCTGTGGAAACTAGTGGCTTTGACCTGTCACTCCGGGGACCATTATTGGTGGTCACTGTTAATACAAACAGAAATATGGGAAGTCATCCCCTTTTGCCTTTCTTTGGCCTCACACATTCTCTCTAGTGACGCTTCCTGGCACAACTGATAGAAATCCATCTAACAGTCTGGAAATGTAGTTTGCAGGATCCCAGGCCTGGGATTGTAGAGTATAAGTAGAGAGGGATTTTTTTAGAACTGAGAGATGACAGGTAAGTAACCAGAACATAGGATATATCCCTTTCTGCCTTTACTTTAACCTCTCTGTATTCTTACATTTTAAAAGTATCTCTTTTAAGCAGCATATAGCTGCATTAAAAAAAAAAAAAGAAAAAAAACACCTGAATCTGACAGTCCTTATTTTTGGCTGTTCTGGGTCTTTGTTGCTGTGTGGTGGGCTTTCTCTCATTGTGGTGAACAGGGCTACTCTCTTGTTGCAGTTCACAGGCTTCTCATTGTGGTGGCTTCTCTTTTTGAAGAACACAGCTCTAGGGTCCATGAGCTTCTGTAGTTGGGGTGGTGCACAGGCTCAGCTGCTATGTGGCATGTAGAATATTCCAGAAGAAGGGACTGAACCCATGTCCTCTGTGTTGGCAGGTGAATTTTTAACTACCAGAACATCAAGGAAGCCCCGGTTTTTGTGTTTAAATTAGAGAATTTGATTTATATTTAGTATAGGTTATATGTGATTATTATTACATTAATTACTAACACATTAATTATTAACTATTACATTAATTACTAACACATCGCCATTTGCTTTTTGTTTATCTTGCTTTGTCTCTTTAGCTCTTCTTTACTGATGTTCTGAATTAACTATACTTTTAAAATTATTTGGCTTCCCAGGTGGTGCAGTGGTCAAGAATCCATTTGCCAATGCAGGAGACGCAGGTGACATGGTTCGATCCCTGGGTTGGGAAGATCTCCTGGAGAGGGAAATGGCAACCCACTCCAGTATTCTTGCCTGGGAACTTCCATGGTGGGCTGGTGGGCTACAGTCTATGGGGTCTCAAAGAGTTGGATGGATGCTAGAGCCTGTTTCTCCTTCAGTCAGTTGGAAGTCATACACTCTTTCATTCTTTTAGTGACTCTTTTCCTAAGCCTGCTTCTCCTTCAATCAGTTGGAAGTCATACATTCTTTCATTCTTTTAGTGACTCTCTTCCTAAGCCTGTTTCTCCTTCAGTCAGTTGGAAGTCATATACTCTTTCATTCTTCTAGTGACTCTCTTCCTAAGCCTGTTTCTCCTTCAGTCAGTTGGAAGTCATACACTCTTTCATTCTTTTAGTGACTCTTCCTTCTCCCTCTTCTAGAGGGACATTCAGCAGCTCTCATGCACCACTTCCTGACAGCTCAGTTGCTATCAATGGGCTTCCCTAATAGCTCAGTTGGTAAAGACTCTGCCTGCAATGCAGGAAACCCCAGTTTGATTCCTGTGTTGGGAAGATCCAACTTCTCCCTCTTCTAGAGGGACATTCAGCAGCTCTCATGCACCACTTCCTGACAGCTCAGTTGCTATCAATGGGCTTCCCTAATAGCTCAGTTGGTAAAGACTCTGCCTGCAATGCAGGAAACCCCAGTTTGATTCCTGTGTTGGGAAGATCCACTGGAGAAGGGATAGGGTACCCACTCCAGTATTCTTGGGCTTCCCTTGTGGCTCAGCTGGTAAAGAATCCACCTGCAATGCAGGAGACCTGGGTTCGATCCCTGAGTTGGGAAGATCCCCTGGAGACGGGAAAGGCTACCCATTTCAGTATTCTGGCCTGGAGAATTCCATGAATTGTATAGTCCATGGGGTTGCAAAGAGTCAGACACGACTGAATGACTTTCACTTCACTTCACTTCACCTCACATGCAGCACTGGCTCTTAACTCCAGTTTTGTCCCTTTAGTCATCTGCGTCTATTGAAAGCTCCACTTAGTATTTCANTCAGTCGCTCCAATGAATATTCAGGTTGATTTCTTTTAGAATTGACTGGTTTGATCTCCTTGTAGTCCAAGGGACTCCCAAGAGTCTTCTCCAACACCACAGTTCAAAAGCATTAATTCTTCGGTACTCAGCCTTTTTTACGGTCCAACTCTCCACTTTCATACACTACTACTAGAAAAACCATAGTTTTGACTATATGGACCTTTGTTGGCAAAGTAATGTCTCTGCTTTTTAATACACTGTCTAGGTTTAATCTCTAAACAAGAAATAGTCTAATTTAGCCTGATTTTGAACTATTTTAAATAAAATAGATTCCCATAACTTTAGCTTATGTGATTTGCTTCTTTTGTTTTACCTTTTAATGTGTGAAGTTGTGGTTTAGTTACTTTTCCTGCTATACGGTATTCAATTGTGTGACTATCCCACAATTTATTTATCCATATTTTACCGGGATGATCATGTGAGTTGCTCCCAGTATGGACAATTAATAACAGTGGGGTTCTGAATATTTTTTTTTTCTCTGAGTGTTATTGAGTAAGTCTCCTTGGCACACACAGTGGTTACTCTACATACTTACTTAGAAATGGAACTGATTGGTTCTAAAGATATATGCATGCTCAGTTTAATTAGATAATGCCAAACTGTTTTTTACCATGATTTACCAATTTAACACTCCAGTCAAGAGTGAATATGAACTGTTCTTGCCCCATTATGTTACCAATATCTGGTTATTTTTTACTTCAAAAAATTTGCCCATTCTGTATAAAACAGTACTTCAGTACAATGTGAATTTACATTTTCTTGATTACCAAAGAGATTGAGCATTCCCTTCATATTCTTATGGGCATTTGAAATTTCTTCTTTATTAAATTTCAGTTCATGTCTTCTCCCCACTGTTCCATTCATTGTTTTTTTCTTATTGACTCATAAGTATCTTGTGTACTAATCCTTTGTCAGTTATATGTATTGCAAATATTTTCTTTCAATTTGTGGCCTGTCCTTTTACTCTATTTATGGTATCTTAGATGAATAAATTCTTAAGTCTAATATAGTAAAATTTATTTTTCTTTCTGTATATTTAAGAAATCTTAATCTTTTCCTTCCCATGGTCATAAAGATATTTTTCTATAATGTCTTCTAAAAGTTGTATAGTTTTACCTTTCACATTAAAATCTCTTCTTTAACTGTTTATCAGTTCAGTTCAGTTCAGTAATATATGCAAAACTAGGACTTCTCTGGTAGCTCGGTGGATAGGAATCTGCCTGCCAAAGCAGGGGTCACTGGTTCCATCCCTGCTCTGGGAAGATTCCACATGCCTCGGAGCCACTATGACCATGCACCACATCTACTAGCCTGCATGCTGCAACTGCTGAAGCCCCAAAGCCCTAACGCCTGTACTCTGCAACAAGAGAAGCCACTGCAATGAGATGCCCATGCCACAGCTGGAGAGCAGCCCTCACTGCAATTAGAGAAAGCCCACACAAAAGCAAGGAAGATCCAGCAGAGCCAAGAAATAAAATAAATAAAATTTAAAACATGCAAAAAATAGAGAAAATAGTGTATTAAACCTTTTATTCCCTTTGCCTAGCATCAAAAATGTACACACTGGGGACAATCTTGTTTATTCATACTCCCATCCTCTACATTCACCTGTTCTCGTTCAGTCACTCAGCCATGTCCAACTCTTTGAGATCCCACGGACTGCAGCACACCAGGCTTTCCGGTCCTTCACCATCTCCCAGAGCTTGCTCAAACTCATGTCCATCTCATCCTCTGTTGTTCCCTTCTCCTACTGCCCTCAATCTTTCCCAGCATCAGGCTCTAATATTTATTTATTTATTATCATTTATAAAAAATGTTATATTGTTTATTTTTATATTTTCTTTTGTCTACTTAATTTTATCAATGGCATTTCCAAAACACCAAATTTTGGCCTTGTTCATCTTCTTCAGTGTATATTTGTTTTCTTTTTCATTAATTTCTGCTTTTCTTCCCTTTGCTTTTTAGAATTTATTCTGCTATTTTTTTCCTTAACTTCATATGCTGGATGCTTATCTCTACTTTTAAGACTTTCTTCCTTTTTTTCCTTTGTGTGTGTGCTCAGTTGCTCAGTAGAGTCCATTTCTTTTTAACACTTTGGACAGGCTCCTCTGTGCAGGGGATTTTTCAGGCAAGCAAACTGGAGTGGGTTGTCATTTCCTTCTCCATGGAATCTTCCCGAAACATTGCAGGTGGATTCTTTACTGCTGAACCATCAGGCAAGTCTCTTTTTTCCCTTTAAGGATATGAATTGCCCTCTAAACAGTGGTCGATTGCATCTCACCATTTGGATGCATAGTAGTTTTACTACCATTCAGTTATAAGTATTTTCTAGTTTCCATTATAACTGCCTGTGAGTTACATTTTACATTTCATAAATATATGAGGTTTTTAAAATTTTCATTATTGGTTTCTAAACTAATTGCATTGTAGTTCCAGAATGTGGTCTGTTTGATACTAACCACTTAAAATAAGTTTAGCCTCACCTTATGGCCTAGCATTTGTTCAGTTTTCATAAATAAATATTCCAAGGATACTTTAAGAATGTTTTGTGCAGTCATTAGGTGCAAAGCTCTTTTCTCCCCTGTCCTAGAGTGTCCCCTTGATCTCCAGCAGCTTAGAGATCATTTAAGACACAACAATGTAAGAGGCTGTTTTTTCTGATGCCAGGGACTCTTTGGCACTTAACTCTAGAAAGAATATTTCCCAAAGATGCACTAAGCACCATTTTGCCAGACATGTTACAGTGTCAACAAAGTCTCCTTCATACCTCACTTCTGCCTTAGCACGTATTTACACTGTCTCCTCTGTGTTTGCAGATTTCAGACTTTACCTTGCCTCACTCATGATCTGGTTCTTTCATCACTCCTCAGTGGCTTTGGAAAAAGCAGATTTTCACAAAAACTTTTGTGGTTATTGATTTCCAAGGAAATAATATGTGACAGCTAGCCTTATGCCAGCTAACTAGGAGGTGTGCAATAAAAATTTTTGAATGGAAAAACTAAAATTATAATACAATGTCAAAACTGAAGTTCATTTACTAAAAATTATAATCAAGGCAGAAGATCTCATTTAAATGCTTAAGAATTAGAATACAAGCTAATATAAATTTAGAACATAATTCACAAATTGCTTAATTATTCTTTTCCCACTGAGAATACAAACTAGCTATCATTCCATCTTTAGTCACAGAATGCACACACGTGTGACACACACACACACAGAATTGACAGCAGATTAAAATGAATATAGTGAAGGCATATCATATACCAGGGGTTACATTTTAAAGTCAGTTTATATAGCAAAAATTGCACACAGTCAAAATTGCCCTTGAAATCCCATAACAAGATGCTGTGCTGTCTTCATATAGTTTACACAGCCAGTTTTTCTCCAATGTCAGAATAGACTGCTGTTATTTCAGCAAATTTGGAAAATTCAGCAATGGCCACAGGCCTGGAAAAGATCAGTTTTTGTTCCAATCCCAAAGAAGGGCAATGCCAAAGAATGCTCAAACTACCAGACAATTGCACATAGATCACACACTAGCAAGGCAATGCTCAAAATCCCTCAAACTAGGCTTCAGCAATACATGAACCAAGAACTTCCAGATATACAAACTGGGTTTAGAAAAGGCACAGGAGACAGAGATCAAATTGCCAACATCTGTTGGATCATAGAAAAAGCAAGGGAATTCCAGAAAAACTTCTGCTTCATTGACTATGTTAAAGCCTTTGACTATATGGATTACATCAAACTGTGGAAAATTCTTAAAGAAACTGGAATACCAGATCACCCTACCTGCTTCTTGAGAAACCTGTATGCAGGTCAAGAAGCAGCAGTTAGAACTGGACATGGAACAACAGGTTGGTTCAAAATTGGGAAAGGAGAACTTCAAGGCTATATACTGTCACCCTGCTTATTTAACTTAAAATGCAAAGTACACCATGAGAAATGCCGGGCTGGATGAATCACAAACTGGAATCAAGATTGTTGGGAGAAATGTCAATAACCTCAGATATGCAGATGACACCACCCTAATGGCAGAAAGTGAAGAGGAACTAAAGAGCCTCCTGATGAGGGTGAAAGAGGAGACTGAAAAAGCGGTTAAAACTCAGCATTCAGAAAATGAAGATCATGACATCCAGTCCCATCACTTTATGATAAAAAAGATGGGAGAACAATGGAAACGGTGACAGACTATTTTCTTGGGCTCCAAAATCACTGCAGATGGTGACTGCAGCCATGAAATCAAAAAATGTTTGCTCCTTGGAAGAAAAGTTATGACCAACCTAGACAGCATATTAAAAAGCAGAGTCATCACTTTGCCTACAAAGGTCCATCTAGTCAGAGCTATGTTTTTCCAGTAGTCATGAACAGACGTGAGTGCTGGACCATAAAGAAGGCTGAGCACTGAAGAATGAATAGCTTTCAAACAGTGGTGCTGGAGAAGACTCTTGAGAGTCCCTTGGACAGCAAGCAGATAAAACAAGTCAATCCTTAAGGAAATCAACCCTGAATATTCATTGGAAGGTCTGATGCTGAAGCTGAAGCTACAATATTTTGGCCTCCTGATGTGAAGAGCTATTTCATTGGAAAAGACTCTCATGCTGGGAAAGAATGAGGGCAGTAAGAGGGGGCAACAGAGGATGAGATGGTTGGATGTCATCACTGACTCAATGGACATGAGTTTGAGCAAACTCTGGGAAATGGTGAGGGACAGGAATGCCTGGCGTGCTGTAGTCCATGGGATCTCAAAGAGTTGGATACGACTTAGTGATTGAAACAACTTCAGTTAAGCATCAGATTAAAGAGTTGGTTTGCATTTAGGGGTCATGGTTCTTTAATCATCAGAATCAGTTAGTTTAGGTAAGAAGCTCATCAAAAAGAATTGAGAGAGCCTGAGTAAATAGCAGATTCTTCCCTCTCATTTAACACTCATAATAACAGTATTAAGTGCAACAATGGAGAAATACCCAGCACTATTTAAGTCCCTCCCTCTCTTCCTTCTTTCCTTTCCTTTTTGCTTGCAGTATGAAGGAGTTCTGTAAGGTTCTCTGGGAAGAGGCATCTTCAGGCACCTTTAATAGTCTTTTTATGATATAAAGTCTTAAAAGAACAGACTTAAGTGAGAATGTTTCTGACACGAGAGCAGGTAAAGAACTAGCAATTTTTGGACAGGGCTGACTTTCCTGAAGGTAAAATCACACAAAGTAAACATCTAGGTTCTTGATGAGCTTCCATATATTAATTCACTCAATTTCAATAATTGCACAAAATTAAAATATTTGTTGAGCATCTACTTTATGTCAAGTATCATGGGCACTGGAGAGACAATTCAGATAATTGATCACTGAGATGATCATTCAATCCTTTTGGCAACTTTTGGTTGATCCTTTGTTCTCAGTCACTCAGTCATGTCCAACTCTTTGCAACCCCATCGACTGTAGCCTGCCAGGCTCCTCTGTCCATGGAGTTTTCCAGGTAAGCATACTGGAGTGAGTTGCCATTTCCTACTCCAGCTTAATCCTTTAGTGCTCTGTAAACCCCTCCTTTCTTACATTGCTCAAAGTGAAAGGGAAATAAGTTAATGGCAGCCTAAGTGATATAAACAGCACCCCAAGACTCAGGTTTCCATCTTATAATCTTTATTAGCTTTTATACTTTCTAGAAAGATATGGATATGGCCTGCTGCTGCTGCTAAGTCACTTCAGTCGTGTCCGACTCTGTGTGACCTCATAGACGGCATCCCACCAGGCTCCCCCATCCCTGGGATTCTCCAGGCAAGAATACTGGAGTGGGTTGCCATTTCCTTCTCCAGTGCATGAAAGAGAAGATATGGCCTAGCCCAGCAGTAATAATAATAACAGCTACCAAATAGTGATTTCTTACCATGTACCAGCCATGGTGCTAAGAACTTTATCTTATCTCAGTTAACTCTCACAATGACTATGTGTGTCTCAGTCACTCGGTCATATCTGATTCTTTTCGAGCCCATGGAGTATAGCCCAACAGGCTCCTCTGTCCATTGGATTCTCCAGGCAAGAATACTAGAGCTTTCTCCAGGCAATCTTCCAAACCCAGGGATCGAACCAAGGTCCCCTGCATTGCAGGCAGATTCTTTATCATCTGAGCCATCAGAGAAGCCCCCACCATGACTATAAACTGGGAATTATTCTCATTTAACAGTTGAGAAGACAGAGGCACAAAGCAGTTTAATGGTTTGTTTTGAACTATTTCAATACACTGCCTCTCAAATTTCCCTTATACCACACAGAGGGAAACATAGTTGTTGAAAGCTGTATAGGTGTGCAGCCTAGTGGTGATCTTATAGGCAAAACAAGTTACAGAAGATAAAACAAGAATATAGATCATCATAGATTTTAGAAGATTTTGTTCCTGATTTCAAGGAGCTCATCTCCTATTCTCCTAAGATGAGTCAAGAAAATATTTCAATGAAGAAATAGGTTCTATGTGATCCTGGAGTCAGACTGCAGGTCAGGGCCAGAGTGCCCAGTGCTAAAGTGGTGTTGCTCTTCTCTCCCTCTCAGAGACCCCAGTTCTGTCCCAACTACATATCTTCATTTTTACCCACTGCTCCCATGGCCATTCTATGAATTCTAGAGGCACCACAGAGACCCCAGTCTGATTTTCTCCAGAAAACAATGGGACAGAGTTTGGGGAACGTCCCTTGTTGTCTCTGTAATCTCAGGTTTAGGAGAGTTTGGATTGAAACTGGGAGAAAGAGAAAACATTTCATTTCCAGTTATGAAGAAAAATCTTTAGGGAAAGGTTTTATGACATCTCAGTCACAACTGGAATGAAAAGCCATCTATTTGAGGCACAGACCATTTGACAGACTTCCACCACAGACATTTCCTTGTTTTTACAGAACTAACTGGCTCATGAATTGTTGAAAGATTCAGAGTTACATAACCATGAATAATAGGAGCAAATTCTACCATTGGGTTTCATGGGTTACGAACTTTTTGAACTTATTGGAGATGCCAGAAGGCATTGTGGTTTAAAGCTACTCTTTACCGCTTCAATTCCTATAGTAGTTACACAACGAGATGGTATTCAGTTCAGTTCAGTCACTCAGTCATGTCTGACTCTTTGTGATCCCATGGACTGCAGCACACCAGGCTTCCCTGTCCATCACCAATTCCTGGAGCTTGCTCAAACTCCAAGGAGTTTGGATGGTCGGTAATGCCATCCAACCATCTCATTCTCTGTCATCCCCTTCTCCTCCTGCCCTCAATCTTTCCCAGCATCATGGTCTTTTTCAACGAGTCAGTTCTTTGCATCAGGTGGCCAAAGTATTGGAGTTTCAGCTTCAGCATCGGTCCTTCCAATGATATTCAGGACTGATTTCCTTTAGGTTTGACTGGTTTGATCTTGCAAGTTCGAGGGACTCACAAGAGTCTTCTCCAACACCACAGTTCAAAAGCATCAATTCTTAAGTGCTCAGCTTTCTTTATGGTCCAACTCTCACATCCATACATGACTACTAAAAAAACCATAGCTTTGACTAAATGGACTTTTGTCGGCAAAGTAATATCTCTGCGTTTTAATATGCTGTCTAGGTTGGTCATAGCTTTTCTTCCAAGGAGCAAGTGTCTTAATTTCATGGCTGCAGTCACCATCTGCAGTGATTCTGGAGCCCAAGAAAATAAAGTCTGCCACTGTTTCCACTGTTTCCCCATCTATTTGCCATGAAGCGATGGGACCAGATGCCATGATCTTAGTTTTTTGAATGCTGAGTTTTAAGCCCACTTTTTTCACTCTGCTCTTTCACCCTCATCAAAAAGCTCTTTAGTTCCTCTTCACTTTCTGTCATCTGCCTATCTAAGGTTATCGATATTTCTGACAATCTTGATTCCAGCTTGTGCTTCATTCAGCCTGGCATTTTGCATAATGTACTCTGCATATAAGTTAAATAGGCAGGGTGACAATATATAGCCTTGACGTACTCCTTTCCCAATTTGGAACCAGTCTGGTGTTTCATATCCAGTTCTAACTGTTGTTTCTTGACCTGCATACAGATTTCTCAGGAGACAGGTCAGGTGGTCTGGTATTCCCATCTCTTGAAGAATNCTGCAGTCACCATCTGCAGTGATTCTGGAGCCCAAGAAAATAAAGTCTGCCACTGTTTCCACTGTTTCCCCATCTATTTGCCATGAAGCGATGGGACCAGATGCCATGATCTTAGTTTTTTGAATGCTGAGTTTTAAGCCCACTTTTTTCACTCTGCTCTTTCACCCTCATCAAAAAGCTCTTTAGTTCCTCTTCACTTTCTGTCATCTGCCTATCTAAGGTTATCGATATTTCTGACAATCTTGATTCCAGCTTGTGCTTCATTCAGCCTGGCATTTTGCATAATGTACTCTGCATATAAGTTAAATAGGCAGGGTGACAATATATAGCCTTGACGTACTCCTTTCCCAATTTGGAACCAGTCTGTTGTTTCATGTTCGGTTCTAACTGTTGCTTCTTCACCTGCATATAGATTTCTCAGGAGGCAGGTCAGGTGGTCTGGTATTCCCATCTCTTTAAGAATTTTCCACAGTTTGTTGTGATCCATACAGTCATAGGCTTTGACGTAGTCAGTAAAGCAGAAGTAAATGTTTTTCTGGAACTCTCTTGCTTTTTCGATGATCCAAGGGATGTTGGCAATTTGATCTCTGGTTCCTCTGCCTTTTCTAAATCCAGATGGTATTAGTCTCACATAATTTTGCCTGGCTGTTGCTTTTTTTTGTTACCTACTTAACACATCTTCTGACCCCCTAAACTAGATTGTGTATGTGTGTGTGCATGCACTAGTGGCTCAGTTGTGTCCAACTGTTTTCGATCCTGTGGACTGTAGCCTACCAGGCTCCTCTGTCCATGGAATCCTCCAGGCAAGAATACTGGAGTGGGTTGCCATTCCCTTCTCCAAGGGATCTTCCTGACCAAGGGATTGAAACCAGGTCTCCTGCATTGCAGGCAGATTCTTTATCATCTGAGCCACCAGAGAAGATCCAAACTGGGTTAGGGCTCACCAGTATACACTCTCACAGCAACCTGTACTTTTCTTTCTTGGAGTGAATAAAATTACAGTTATTTGTGTAACGTGTGTAGTGCCTGTATTTCTCTTGTAGAATGTAAGCTCCATGAGGAAAGGCATCTAAATACATGGTTTGCCACAATATCCACAGGTCCTAGTGCAGGGCCTGACCCCAGAGATGCTCAATTAATGTCCAGTGAGAAGTGAATGAATTCATAATTTAAGATCACAGAATTTAAGAACCTAGAGGGATATTATGAGTCTGTTTAGTCCAACCCTCTCAGTTTATATAATAGAAAACTGAGTTCCAGAGAAGTAAAGAGATTTACCCATTGTTACATACTGTTGTGTGGCATGGTCACAACTAAAACTGGGCCTCTTTAATTACCCTTCCTCTACCTTATTGCATTTATGGTTAGTTAAAAGTTTTAGACTGAAAGCATCGACCAGAAATTATGGATGTAGTGTGTTGAACAGTGTCCTTCTCAAAATTCATGTCCACCTGAAACCTCAGAATATGACCATATTTTTTTCTCAACTATTTCCTGAAAAACTGTATTTTTTTCCTTTTGATTCACCAAAAGACCTTATGTAAATATAGCCTTTTCTCTAAGATGTAAGCAGATCCTGTGTTTAATATAGTGCTTTGAGATTTACAAAAATGTCAGGCAATTTGCTTGTTGAACTCAAGACAGTAACAATATGTTAACTAAAAATAAATTGACAGCTTACTCTGTGCCAGGTGGTGCTGAGCACTTTACATGCTTTATCTCATTTAATCTTCACAATTCTAGGTTCTATTATTGTATAATGGGTAAACTGGAGTTTAGCAAGATGAAGAAAATCATTCACAGTTATACAACCATAAAATTGATGGAATAGTTAATCTTACTCCAGAGACTTTTCCTTTAAACAGTATACCACAAGAAGAGATGCTCCATGCTATCGTTTCTATTACCTCAAATGAACTTTGCTTTTTTTTCGCTTAGGCATCCACCTGGGCCCCCCTTGTAACCACCATAAATAATACTTATGAGAGCCAATGTAAACATGCTTCATGTTGTTTGCTATAGAGTGATCAATAACGTACTTTTTATGACTCAGGAGTCTTGAGTCTCTTGCCAGCAACATGGTAATGTTAGTTTGTGTAAGATAAAAGAAAATATCTATATTGGTCTCTGTATGCTCCCCTCCCCAACTTCCTGGTACAGAGTTCTTCAAACCCTTATAATTTCCTAAGTGATAAGAATACTAGCTGGACCATAAAAAAAGGCTGAGTGCTGAAGAATTGATGCTTTTGAATTGTGGTGCTGGAGAAGACTGTTGAGAGTCCCTTGGACAGCAAGGAGATCAAATCAGTAAATAAAGGAAATCAAGCCTAAATGTTCATTGAAAGGATTGATGCTGAAGCTGAAGCTTCAATACTTTGGCTACCTGATGCAAAGAGCTGACTCATTGGAAAGGACCCTGATGCTGGGAAAGATTGAAAGCAGAAGGAGAAGAGAGTGGCAGAGGATGAGATGGTTAGATAGCATCACCGATTCAATGGACATGAATGTGAGTAAATTCTGGGAGATAGGGAGGACAGGGAAGCCTGGTGTGCTGCAGTCCATGAGGTCACAAAGAGCTGGACATGACTTAGCAACTGAACAACAACAGAGAACACTAGTAGCATCTCTTGTTTTAATATATGGTCTCTGACACAGGGTTCCTAAAACCCTTGTAAATTCCGAAGTGATAAGAGTGTTAGAAACATCTTTTTTTTTTTTTAATGAGGTGACTGGGCATGCTCCTGGTTGGCCCCTGGATGAGGGCTAGTCACTAGAAAGATTAAATCATTATTAGATGCTTGAAATGTTCAGTCTCACCCAATCCCTACTTCTCCAGAAAGGGGAGAGGGGCTGGAAAGGCAGTTAATGATTTATTACACTTACACAGGAAGCCTCCATAAAAATCCCCATAGCCTGGGTTTGGGGAAGTTGCTGGTGGTGAACACATCCACATACCAGGAGGGTGAAGCACCCCCACCCCATAGGGACTGGCGTTCCTGTGCTTGGATCCAGCCTTGGTCTGTGTAGCTCTTCAGATTCTACGTTTCTGATGTAGAAGCTGCCGCTGCATGCCAGACTTGTGACTTCTGTCAGAAGTTGGCTTATCGTCTCATGGTGAAAACAGGCCATATTGCAATGGGTATTGACCCTACTGGTTCCTGAGGAATTGAAGAATCAGAACCTTTGAACCCATCTGAGGGTTTCTCATTGCTGTCGATTCATTCTTAAACTATGATTTTGCTGTTTTAGTCTGAGCAGCCAATTCTGGCCACATCATTGTGGCCCTTAAAACTAACATGATTTTGGCTTTCTGGATGATGATAATAATGCACCTTTTATTACAAAAGCTCATTCAACAATGGAATAATAGTCAAAGTATTTGACAGACATTTCATTCCCTCTATCCTCGGACTGCTGGCATCATTGAGGGATGGAATAAAACATTTTAAAAAATAATTGCTTTATAGAGACATAACTCACAAATACAAAATTCACTCTTTAGAAATGTACAGTTTCAGTGGTTTTAGCATTTTCACAGAATCATGCAACCATCATACAATATGTAGATTTTCATGACTGGCTTCTTTCATTTAGCATAATGTTTTCAAATTTTATCCATGTTGTATCATGTATCAGTACATTCTTTTTCAAGGCTAAATAACATTCCGTTTTATAGATATGCTACATTTTCACTTATATTCATTTGTTGACAGGAATTTGGGTTGTTTCCATTTTTTGGCTAGTTTGAATAATACTGCTATGAACATTTGTGTAGAAATTTTTGTGTGGATATATGTTGANTAAATAATACTTATGAGAGCCAATGTAAACATGCTTCATGTTGTTTGCTATAGAGTGATCAATAACGTACTTTTTATGACTCAGGAGTCTTGAGTCTCTTGCCAGCAACATGGTAATGTTAGTTTGTGTAAGATAAAAGAAAATATCTATATTGGTCTCTGTATGCTCCCCTCCCCAACTTCCTGGTACAGAGTTCTTCAAACCCTTATAATTTCCTAAGTGATAAGAATACTAGCTGGACCATAAAAAAAGGCTGAGTGCTGAAGAATTGATGCTTTTGAATTGTGGTGCTGGAGAAGACTGTTGAGAGTCCCTTGGACAGCAAGGAGATCAAATCAGTAAATAAAGGAAATCAAGCCTAAATGTTCATTGAAAGGATTGATGCTGAAGCTGAAGCTTCAATACTTTGGCTACCTGATGCAAAGAGCTGACTCATTGGAAAGGACCCTGATGCTGGGAAAGATTGAAAGCAGAAGGAGAAGAGAGTGGCAGAGGATGAGATGGTTAGATAGCATCACCGATTCAATGGACATGAATGTGAGTAAATTCTGGGAGATAGGGAGGACAGGGAAGCCTGGTGTGCTGCAGTCCATGAGGTCACAAAGAGCTGGACATGACTTAGCAACTGAACAACAACAGAGAACACTAGTAGCATCTCTTGTTTTAATATATGGTCTCTGACACAGGGTTCCTAAAACCCTTGTAAATTCCGAAGTGATAAGAGTGTTAGAAACATCTTTTTTTTTTTTTAATGAGGTGACTGGGCATGCTCCTGGTTGGCCCCTGGATGAGGGCTAGTCACTAGAAAGATTAAATCATTATTAGATGCTTGAAATGTTCAGTCTCACCCAATCCCTACTTCTCCAGAAAGGGGAGAGGGGCTGGAAAGGCAGTTAATGATTTATTACACTTACACAGGAAGCCTCCATAAAAATCCCCATAGCCTGGGTTTGGGGAAGTTGCTGGTGGTGAACACATCCACATACCAGGAGGGTGAAGCACCCCCACTCCATAGGGACTGGCGTTCCTGTGCTTGGATCCAGCCTTGGTCTGTGTAGCTCTTCAGATTCTACGTTTCTGATGTAGAAGCTGCCGCTGCATGCCAGACTTGTGACTTCTGTCAGAAGTTGGCTTATCGTCTCATGGTGAAAACAGGCCATATTGCAATGGGTATTGACCCTACTGGTTCCTGAGGAATTGAAGAATCAGAACCTTTGAACCCATCTGAGGGTTTCTCATTGCTGTCGATTCATTCTTAAACTATGATTTTGCTGTTTTAGTCTGAGCAGCCAATTCTGGCCACATCATTGTGGCCCTTAAAACTAACATGATTTTGGCTTTCTGGATGATGATAATAATGCACCTTTTATTACAAAAGCTCATTCAACAATGGAATAATAGTCAAAGTATTTGACAGACATTTCATTCCCTCTATCCTCGGACTGCTGGCATCATTGAGGGATGGAATAAAACATTTTAAAAAATAATTGCTTTATAGAGACATAACTCACAAATACAAAATTCACTCTTTAGAAATGTACAGTTTCAGTGGTTTTAGCATTTTCACAGAATCATGCAACCATCATACAATATGTAGATTTTCGTGACTGGCTTCTTTCATTTAGCATAATGTTTTCAAATTTTATCCATGTTGTATCATGTATCAGTACATTCTTTTTCAAGGCTAAATAACATTCCGTTTTATAGATATGCTACATTTTCACTTATATTCATTTGTTGACAGGAATTTGGGTTGTTTCCATTTTTTGGCTAGTTTGAATAATACTGCTATGAACATTTGTGTAGAAATTTTTGTGTGGATATATGTTGATTTATTTTGGGCATATACCTAGGAATGGAATTATTGGGTTATATGATAACTCTTAACATTTTAAGGCACTGTCAAAACTATTTTCCAAAGTGCCTGTACAATTTTGCAATCATGTCCAGCAATGCACAAGTGTTCCAACTTTTCCACATCCTTGCCAAATTTGCTACTTTTTGATTACAGTCATCCTAATGGGTGTGAAATGCTACCTTTTGGTTATTTCCGTAATGAGTAATGACATTGAGCATCTTTTCATGTACTTATTGTTCATTAGTACATCTTCTTTGGAGAAATGTCTATTCAAATCCTTTGCTTATTTAAAAATAGGATTATTTGTTTTTTTGTTGTTGAGTTGTAAGAGTTATTAATATTTATATATTCTGGATACAACATCCTAACCAGGTAAATGATTTGTAAATATTTTCTCTCCTTCTGTGGGTAATTTTTTCACTTCCTTGATGGTGTCCTTTTTTAAAATTTTGATGAAGCCTAATTTATCTATTTTCTCTTCATTTGTTGTTTTAGTGTCATATTTAAAAAACATTGCTAAACTAACATCACAAAGATTTATTATGTTTTATAATTTTATATCTTATATTTAGGTCTATGATCTACCATGAATTAACTCTTGTATGTGGAATGAGGTAGTGGTCTGATTTCAATCTTTTACCTGTGGCTGTTCAGTTTTCCCAGCATTATTTGTTGAAAAGACTGCTCTTTCCCCCATTGAATGATCTTGTCATGCATGTCAACAATCAACTGACCATAGATGGATGGACTTATTTATAAATACTTAATTCCATTCCAGGGCTTCCCTCATAACTCAGTTGGTAAAGAATCCGCCTGCAATTCAAGAGACCCGGGTTCAATTCCTGGGTCCAGAAGATCCCCTGGAGAAGGAAATGGCAACCCACTCCAATATTCTTGCCTGGAAAATTCCATGGACAGAAGAGCCTGGCGGGCTCCAGTCCATGAGGTCACAAGAGTTGGACACGACTTAGTGACTACACCACCACCACCAATTCTATTCCATTGACCTATATATCTATCCTTATGCCAGTGCTATAATTGTTAATTTTATGCATCAACTTGACTAGACCACAGGTGCCTGGAAATTTAACTAGACTTTATTTCCGGGTATGTCTGTGAGAGTGTTTTAGGTTATTCATGGACTCAGCAACACGGACTTCCACTCCCTCAGGGCAATCTGGCTACAGCCACCACTGGGTCCCTGATCTGCCAGCAGCAGAGACCAATATTGACTTCTCAATATGGTACCATTCCCTGGGGTGATTAACCAGGTATCTGGTAGCAGGCTGACTACTTTGAACTACCTCCATCATGGAAGGGGTAGCATTTTGTTCTTACTGGAATAGGCACTTAATCTGGATACAGATTTGCCTTCACTGCACACATTGCTTCTGTCATAACTACCATCCATGGATTTACAGAATGCCATTTCCAATTCCACACAGCATTACTTCTGATCAAGGGACTTGTTTCACCAGGGGAAAAAAGCACAGAAATGAGACCACCCTCATTGAACTCACTGGTTTTATCATGTTCCCCAATATTCTGAAGAAGTGGGATTGATAGAATGGTGGAATGGGCTTTTGAAGACTCAATTACAGAGCCAGCTAGGTGGCAATATTTTGCAGAGTGAGGTAAGGTTCACCAGAAGGCTTTTAGGCAGCCTCTTGTATCCACAGGTTCTTGAATCCCCAGTGGATTCAACCACTAGGGGTCAAAAATACACTTTTAAGATTCCAGGAAGTTCCAAAAAGCAAAACTTGAATTTGGCATGCACTAGCAACTATTTATATAGCATGGCTCTAGCGGTAAAGAACCTGCCTGCCAGTGCAGAAGCCACAGGATACCTGGGTTTGATCCCTGGGTCGGCAAGATCCCCTGGGGGAGGAAATGGCAACCCACTCCAGTATTATTGCCTGGAGAATCCCATGGATAGAGGAACCGGGTAGGCTACAGTCCATGGGGTCACAGAGAGTTGGACACAACTGAAGGGACAGCATGCATGCACATAGCATTTACGTTGTGTTCAGTTCCGTTCAGAGGCTCAGTCGTGTCTGACTCTTTGTGACCCCATGGACTGCAGCACGCCAGGCTTCCCTGTCCTTCACCAACTCCCAGAGCTTGTACAAACTCATGTGCATCAAGTCAGTGATGTCATCCAATCATCTCATCCTCTGTCGTCCCCTTCTCCTCCTGCCCTCAATCTTTTTCCAGCATCAGGGTCTTTTCCAATGAGTCAGTTCTTTGCATCAGAACATCAAAGTATTGGAGCTTCAGCTTCAGCATCAGTCCTTCCAATAAATATTCAGGGTTGATTTCCTTTAGGATGGATTGATTGGATCTCCTTGCTGTCCAAGGGACTCTCAAGAGTCTTCTCCAACACCACAGTTCAAAAGCATCAATTCTTTGGCACTCAGCTTTCCTTATGGTCCAATGCTCACATCCATACGTGACTACTGGAAAAACCATAGCTTTGACTATAAGGACCTGTGTCAGCAAAGTAAATAATCTAAGAGATGATTTCAAGTATACTGGAGGATGGGAATATATAATATGCAAACACACCATTTTATGTAAGGGATTTGAGAAGCTGCAGATTTTGGTATCCACAAGGGAGGAGATGTCCTGAAACAAATCCTCTGCAAATACGCAGGGATGACTGTACAGCTGACCCTTGAACGACTTGGGAGTTGGGGTGCCTAGCCTCTGAGCTTCCCTCATAGCTTAGTTGGTAAAGAGCCCACCTGCAATGCAGGAATTTGCCTGTGATGCAGGATATCTGGGTTTGATTCCTGGGTCTGCAAGATCCCTTGGAGAAGGAAATGGCAACCCACTCCAGTATTCTTGCCTGGAAAAACCCCATGGACAGAGGAGCGGGGCGAGCTACAGTCCATGGAGTCGCAAGAGTAGGACACGACTTAGTGACTAAACCACCACCCTCTGAGCAGTTGAAAATCTCCATATAACTTTACAGTTGGCCCTCCAAATCCACAATTCCATGGATGGTGTAGTTCTGTAGTGCCTATTTATTGAAAAAAATCTGTGTATAAGTGCACCTGCATAGTTCAAATCCATGTTGTCCAAGAGTCAACTGTAGAGGTTCTGAATCAGTGTCCTCATTTTCTTGCTGTTTAAAGATATTGCATTTTTTACAAATTGAATGTTTGTGGCAACATTACATGGAACAAGTTTGTTGGCACCATTTTCCCAATAGCATCATTTTTTAGTTAAAGTATGTACATTGTTTTTAGGCATAAAGCTATCACACGCTTCAGTAGACTACAGTGCAGTGTAAATGTAACTTGAATAAAAAAATTATTTGGCTGTGCCAGGTCTTAGTTGCAGCATGCAGGATCTCTTTTTTTCTAGCTGTGGCATGAGGGAACTTTAGTTGCCGCATGTGAACACTTGGTTGTGGCATGTGGGATCTAGTTCTCTGACCCAAGATTGAACCTAGGCCCCCTACATTGGGAATGCACAGTCTTAGTGACTGGACCACCAGCTAAGTCCCTAAATGTAACTTTTATATGCACTGGAAAACCAAAAAATCTGTGTGACTTGCTTTATTGCAATACTTGCTTATTGTAGTGGTCTGAAACAATCTGCAATATCTCCAAGTATGCTTATGTGTGGGCTTCCCTGGTGGCTCAGACAGTAAAGAATCTGTATGCAATGCAGGAGACCCAGGTTCCATCCCTGGGTTGGGAAGATTCCCTGGAGAATGGAATGGCAACCCACCCCAGTACTCTTGCCCGGAGAATCCCATGGACAGAGGAGTCTGGCGGGCTATAGTTCATGAGGTTGTGAAGAGTTGGACATGACTGAAGCAACTTAGCACATATATAAAAGTTATGTTTACTCTATATTGTAGTCTAGAAAGTGTACAATAGTATTATGTTTAAAAATGTACCTTAATTTGAAAGTAATGCCGTTGGAAAAACGGCACCAGTCGATTTGCTCAATGCAGGATTGCCACAAACCTTCAATGTGTAAAAAAGAGTAAGTAAAAAATGAGGTATGCCTGTATTATATATTTTCAGTCATTTTTCTGTTTCAGTTTTTATTTGTGTATTCACATTCACTAATCTCTTCTGCAACAACTAATATGCCATTAATCTCATCCAATATATTTTTCATCTCTATAAATTTGACTTGGGTCTTTTTATACCTTTTATGTCTCCACTTTACATGCTCAATCATTAAGCTAATAAAACTGTAATAATCATTTGTTTCCCATCTTTCAGGAATCACTGCTTTTCATAACATAATATCCAATGAAATTTTTTTTTCAAATTTTTTGTTACTTTTTAAAGTTGTTTTAGGTGTAAATTCAGTCCAGTTATTCCAGCTTGGTTGGTTGTATTCATTCTATTTGAGGTTAATAAAATTAAGGCACTGTGTTCTTAAACATTTGTGAGAGTCAAGTATGTGCTATATTAAACTTACAGTATTTATTATAGTAAATTTACAGTATTATACCTCTTAGGGTAAGTAATCAAGTGTTAAAAGCATGCCTTTGGAGTTAAAGTCAGACAACTTGAATTTAAATTCTATCTTTATCATTTACTAGCTATGTAACCATAGAAAGGCAATTTTAGCTCTTTGAGCGTCAGTTTTCTCATCTGTAAAATGAGAATATTAATATCTATTTATTGGAGTTGCTGTGAGCATTAATTGAAATAACCAATACAAAATATCTACCCTAATGGCTAGTACATAGTAATATCTCAATAAATGGGAGCTGTACCTCAATAAAAGGTACTTACTAGTACCACTAGTTTCCACATGCATATTCGAATTTAGTAAACTATAAGCCAAGTGAGGACATTGCTCCTTTATTGCAAAGCTGTTACTTGCTTTAAAATTAAAATTTGTGCTACGGTGGCAAGAATACACAGAAGAACTGTACAGAAAAGATCTTCATGACCCAGATACTCATGAGGATGTGATCACTAATCTAGAGCCAGACATCTTGGAATGTGAAGTCAAGTGGGCCTTAGAAAGCATCACTAAGAACAAAGCTAGTGGAGGTGATGGAATTCCAGTTGAGCTGTTTCAAATCCTGAAAGATGATGCTGTGAAAGTGCTGCACTCAATATGCCAGCACATTTGGAAAACTCAGCAGTGGCCACAGGACTGGAAAAGGTCAGTTTTCATTCTAATTCCAAAGAAAGGCAATGCCAAAGAATGCTCAAGCTACCGCACAATTATTAGCTCAGTCTCCTTCAACTCTCCTCTTCCTGAGGATGGGGGTGGACTAAAAGTTCCAAGCTTCTAATCACGTGTGGTCTTTCTCATGACCAGCTCCCATCCTGAAGCCACCCAGGAGCCTGATAAGAATCACCTTGTTAAGACAAAAGTCACTCTTATCTCCCAAGGAATTCTAAGAGATTTAGGAGCTCTGTGTCAGGAACCAGTGCCAAACACCAAGGATTAGAACAAAAGGTGCTCCCAGTGCTCTTATCACTTAGGAAACTGCAAGGAATTTAGGAGAGTGGTGCCAGGAACTTGGGGGCAGAGGCCAAATATTAAAACAAGAGATATTTCTAGCACCTTTATTGCTTAGGAAATTACAAAGGTTTTAGGGTCTCTAACCAGGAGGTGGGATGAAGATCAAAATACATATTCTTATTGCATCACAGTATCACATATGTATGTATATGTGTGTGTGTGTGTGTGTGTGTGTGTGTATATATATATATATGTATGTATATATGAATACTTTTCTGTTTTTTCCTTACAGAAAATTTCTAGAAGTGGAATTTTGGGGCAAAGGGTATGCAATTTGTAAAGCCTTTTATATATATTGACAACCTAGAGACCTATCACATATGAGATTGCCTGTTTTCTCTCACTGATATGAATTTGAATGAATTTTAAATGAATGGCTTAGCTGGTCTGGAAAACTCAGCCTGGTGAAGTGGAAACAGAATAAAATCACCGTCAGAGGAGTGGGCTGTCAGGGGACCACCCCCACCTTCCCCGAGGACAGGGACTCTGTCTCATCCTTCTCACAGCTCCTCCATCCTGTGCTTTCTTTCTTTCTTTCTTTTAATCTTATTTATTTATGTAATTTTGGCTGTACTGGGTCTTTGTTGCTAAGCAGGCTACTCTCTAATTTTGGTGCAGACGCTTCTCATTGTGGTGGCTTCTCTTGCTGGGAAGCTTGGACTTTAGGGATCACGGGCTTCAGTCACTGGGCTCAGGAGTTGAGGCTCCTGGGCTCCAGAGCACAGGCTCAGTAGTTGTGGCACACCAGCTTAGTTGCTTTGCAGCATTTGGGATCTTCTTGGATCAGGGATCAAACTCATATCGCCTGCATTGGCAGGTGGGTTCTTTACCACTGAGCCAGCAGGGAAGCTCCACCCTGTGCTTTCTGATTCCCAGCAGCTCTTTCAGCGTGTGTAGGTCCTCTTGTCCTGGAATGGCAGGGATGCTGTTCTCCCTTCTTTAGCTGAACACACCAGTCCCCTTGTTCACGGCCCTTTCTTCTTTCCCTCTGAAGGAGGCATTTCACACCAGGTTCCGATCTTAAGCACCTTGGAGTGTGCACAGACGCATAGGTCTGCAGCACAGCTATCTTGAATTTTGTACTGGGCCTGGAGTTGGCCAGCAGTTCATTTTTTTTAGGCTTAGTTGGGACCATGATTACTTCAGTGGAAATGAAAATTGAGTTGATTAGTGACTATGACATTTAGATTCGTGTGTCCAAATAAAGCTTGAGATGTTTAAAATTCTGTAAATTAAAGCTGAATCAACTCAAGTATTTAGAATATGCGTATGCCATTGCTAAAGTTGACTTTGAGATTCTCAGCTGTTTTTGGCAAAGCGGAGGTAGCTGTGTAAGAGAAGCCAATCAAGAGTGTGAGGATAAAGATACGGAATTATTGTTTTGGTAAAATGGACTGGAGTCTAGATGGCTATAGACAGGACCACTTAGGGTGTGTGTATTCCCCCAAGAGATCCATTCCCTATGCAATTACATTTTTTTCTATAACCTCACAGACTTATTTGAGGACATTATGTCCTATTCTTAACTTAAAGGCTAGGTTCAGAAGTCTCTCTGTGAAAGTGTTTAAAATTTTGAACAACAAATTTCTCTTCTCATTGTGGTTCTCTTTTTATTTTCTTTTTCTTGTAATCCTGGAATTTAGATTCTGAGATTCTATAGGGACTGATGTTAGAGATCATTGAATACAAATTCTGAAATGCTATGCTCACTCTCATCCTTATATTAATAATTTCAGCTACAACTGGTAATGGTGGATAGATACCCTGGAGATGCTTTGTGGGGTGGTAATTAACAATGATTCATTGTACATAATCTGGAAATTTGTTTCCTGGTGTCACTCTGGTTGAGAGAACACAGTCGAACTTGGTTTATCCCAACCTTGACCATAGGTGCCAGTTTCTTGGTCTCTTTCTCATTGCTGGTGACCGTGGCTCCAGCCTACAGCACTGAGGACTTGCCTGTGAACACTCAGCTGCTTAGGAAGAGTTGTTATTGAAGCGAGAATACTGGGAGGTGTTTGCACCAGCCAGGGAGCGAGGGAAAAAAGCGAGTGAGGGAAGAAAAGCATTCCACACCTGTCTGCCTTTTCAGTGAGGCCACCAAGTGTTCTGAAGTAATATCATATTGCATTTACAAAGATTTCTGCAGATAGAAAATTTTTTAGGTAGGTAAAAACTTATACTCCGATATATAGAGTAACCTGATAGTGGAATCATTTAAAAATAATTAAATAACTGACCTTTTAAAGTGATGGATTCCCTTTGGCTTTCCTTGTGCTTACCTTCTGTTTGTAGCTAATTCAGTTTTTATTTGTTGTCACAGGCTAAACATCTTTTTGACTGGCATGGACCCATTCTACTTCCACGCAGTAAATGTCATTCTACACTGCCTAGTGACCCTTGTGCTGATGTACACCTGTGACAAAACTGTCTTCAGGAATCGTGGACTTGCTTTTGTTACGGCATTACTTTTCGCTGTGCATCCTGTTCACACAGAGGCGGTGAGTGTCATTGGGACTCAATGAAATAATTAAGCAAAAAAGTCATCTTTTTCTCCTCTCAAAACCATGTGAATTTAACGCTCTACTGAAGTGTTTATCTTTATATATAAATCATTCTGCTGGACAACTTTTCTTTTAAAATGTTCTAATGGCCTTCATTGCACCTCCAGGACTTCACTGCTTTTCTAAATAACCACTGTCATTATTACAGGTAGTCATAAATGACCACAGTTCTTTATTGGTGGAAAATTTAAGTCCTAGTGTGTTTTAAACAGCAAGGGGCATTTTGAGATGCGTAGCATGCTGAGTTATTGTTCCTGCTCTACGGTTTTTTAACCTGTTCTTGCTCTGCTTAATAACATTCATGATACAGAACTCTTAAGTGTTGGGGTTGTTTAGTCGCTAAGCTGTGTTGGACTCCTGGCGACCCCATGGACTGTAGCCCACCAGACTCCTTGTCCATGGGATTTCCCAGGTAAGAATCCTGCAGTGGGTTGCCATTGCCTTCTCCAGGAGACTTTCCTGACCCAGGGATCGAACCCATGTCTCCTGCTTGGCAGGTGGATTCTTTAGCCACATAGGAAGCCCAAGAGCTGGGGGAAGACCATAAAAAGTTGAACTGACATTCTTCAAGTTAAATACACTTTCAAGACTTACAAGTAGTTTTCCAAGTTATTTAGTATGAACTGTAGCTATTTGGAGGATGATGAAAAATGTGTTTAGAAAGTATAGATCTGGAGTCTTATTTAAAATATGGGCTTAATCATGCACCAAGATGGTGTCATCTAGCCTGGCTTCAGGAAAAGGCAATGGCAACCCACTCCAGTACTCTTGCCTGGAGAATCCCAGGGACTGGGGAGCCTGGTGGGCTGCCGTCTATGGGGTCTATGGGGACACGACTGAAGCGACTTAGCAGCAGCAGNATGCACCAAGATGGTGTCATCTAGCCTGGCTTCAGGAAAAGGCAATGGCAACCCACTCCAGTACTCTTGCCTGGAGAATCCCAGGGACTGGGGAGCCTGGTGGGCTGCCGTCTATGGGGTCTATGGGGACACGACTGAAGCGACTTAGCAGCAGCAGGAGCAGCCTGGCTTCACGTCTCAGTAACCACAGCTGGTTTATTTTATTTATTGCTGAGGGTGCATGAAGACTTTCCAAGCAATACGTGGGTACCACAGTTTTATAAGAATTGTCTCAAGAGTCACAGATTGCATCCAGACATTTTCCTACAGTTCACGTCCTACAGTTAACATCCAGACCTGAGGACCTGGGGAAAAGTGTCAAGTTGATTCTCCTCTCCCTCTTGCCCTTTCAGTTGCCTTTTTCTTATATTAAAAAAATAAGGAATGTCTTGCATACATCAGAATCTTACTATGCCCCAGGGGTACAAATGGCCCTGTACAGTGAAACAGTTTGATATATTGGTGTCAGCCAAGTCTCCTCTAATTAAGGCATCATAAACCCAAAGTAGGTTTATATCCTTTTCTGTCTATACATGTTTCTGTGAAGAAGGCAGCACAGTATTAGAAGTAGGGCAAGGTGGCCTGCAAGATGTTTGTCACGGGGATGCATAATACTGTCATTTGATCTGAAGCAAGACATCTGATTTGGCCAATTGGTTTGATAATGAGGACTGGATAGGCCATATGATGAACATTTGCCACAAACAAAATTCTACATCTGTAAGCACAAGGTTTTGACACAAGTATATTTAGAGTGATAAGGAAGAAAAGTATTTTGTAAACAATTACTTTGTTAAGTGTAATTTTCCCAGTCCTTTCTGAGTATTTTGGACTGAACAAGGTGCCTGTAAGTGGAGGGCTGTAAAGTATAAGTAATAATCTTTGCAAAGTCTCAGTCAAGCCTTTTTTCCTTAGTTTTGAGAAACTGTGAAAGCAAATGAATCTAATGACAGGTCACTTTAATGACTGGTACACTTCATTTATTTGCTTTCAACCAGGTTAAAGGAGAGCCTGGCAGAGCTGTCAGCTGATAGATCATTAAACATTATGCAAGGTGATAGATCGCTATGATTTTGCTGATAACTTGGGTGTTCAAAGAACTGTCACTGCCCGTAACATGGTTACTTCTCTCCTCATTTATATGAGCTGTGTTCAAATACAAAAGCTACAAATAGAATTGATCCCACATGCTTCCTTATTCTAACAAAAAGTAATATTCAGACATAGATAACTGAATTTATTTAAAAAGCCTGCACCTATATTATTGAGGACTGGAAGAAGCGCAAGTTGGAATCAAGATTGCTGGGAGAAATATCAATAACCTCAGATATGCAGATGACACCACCCTTATGACGGATTCATGTCAGTGTATGCCAAAACCAATACAGTACTGTAAAGTAAAATAAAGTAAAAAAAAAAAAATAAAATAAAACATTGTAGCTCTCTCAAAAAAAAATATTAAAAGAAAGCTAGGTTCCTTTAAGGAAACATTAGAATGCTTTAGAAAAGAATTTCTTGGCAAAGAAGTTATGATGTAGATTAGCATATTAGGTATTTGAAACTATTAAAAACCAACAATACTTTAAGAAGTGTGGTTTTGGCCCTCTCAAAAGACTATAAATCCCTGGAATTGCAAACAACAGAATAAAATTCAGTTCAGTTCAAAAAAAAAAAAAAAAAGAAAGTAGGAGCAACAGATGAGATGGCAGACCAGCCAGAAGTTTAATTGAACCAGAGAGAGAGAGCTACAAAGAGCCCTGTTAAAGTCATACTTACCCCTGGGGGTTGGAGAGAAGGCTGAATACGTATGCTACATTACATTCCTTCAGAAGCAACCAGAGTGGGCACTTGAGAGCTACTAGACACTTCCTGAATGTGGAGCTGACTTAAAAGCATTTCCCAAGCAACAGAGATCCATCAGCAAGTTCTGAAGCTTTATGGTCTTAAGGGACATAAGCATGACCTCACATCAATCAATAGCTAAACATTGAACTCCTTGACCCAGGAACAAGTATGAGGTAGTTAAAAACAAGCAAACAAAGAGGAAAAATTGAGCAGTAAGATCAGAGGTTACATGATGCAAAGGAATAATACTTTACAAACTTAATTCAGGCAAGCCACCAGACAACAAGGCCTGTGGTGGTAGTGATGGTGGTGAGACTAGTCAGAATCTAGAATTCATACACAATATTATTTAAAGGCAGAGCGCCAAAGAATTGATGCTTTTGAAGTGTGGTTTTGGAGAAGACTCTTGAGAGTCCCCTGGACTGCAAGGAGATCATTCAGTCCATTCTGAAGGAGACCAGCCCTGGGATTTCTTTGGAGGGAATGATGCTGAAGCTGAAACTCCAGTACTTTGGCCACCTCATGCGAAGAGTTGACTCACTGGAAAAGACTCTGATGCTGGGAGGGATTGGGGGCAGGAGGAGAAGGGGATGACAGAGGATGAGATGGCTGGATGGCATCACTGACTCGATGGACGTGAGTCTGGGTGAACTCCGGGAGTTGGTGATGGACAGGGAGGCCTGGCGTGCTGCGATTCATGGGGTTGCAAAGAGTCGGACACGACTGAGCGACTGAACTGAACTGAACTGATTATTTAAAGTGCTCAGTTTTCAACAAAAATTACAACAGATGAAAAGAAACAGTGTGACCATTGTATGGGGGGAAAGCAGTCAATAGAGATTACCTTTTGGCGGGGTAGAACACTTAACAGACAGACACAAACACTTCAAAATAGCTATTATAAATATTTTTGAAGAGCTAAGGAGTCAATGTAACAAATGATGAAAGGAAGATATAACAATGAGTCATCAAAGATAGAATATTAGTAAAGGGATATAAATTATATTTTAAAAAGCAATGGCATGAAAATTCTGGAGTTGAGAAGTACAGTAACATAAATGAAAAACTCATCAGAAAGGGTTTGTAAAGTATATAGTCATATATGGCATTAACAATACAAAGGAGGAGATAGGGATAGAGCTACAGTGAAGCAATTTTTTAATATTTTATTGCAATTAAGTTAATATAAAACCTGAGTACAATAAGTTATGGTGTATATTGTAATCCCTAGAGCAACAAATAACAGTAATTTAAGAAATAAAGTGAAAAAGTAATTTAGAAGATACATTAGAAAATATCCATTTTCCAGTGGTTGCATAAATGAAAGAAATTTATTATCTCATATTCTGGGGGCTAGAAGTTGAAGATTAAGGTGTCAACAGGTCAGGTTTCTCCTGAGACTTCTCTCTTTGGATTTCAGATGGCCCTGTTTTTATTGTTCTCACATGGTCTTTCCTCTGTACACATGCATGCTTTTGTTGTCTCTGTGTACAGATTTCCTACTCTTTATTTATTCATTTATTTTAATTGGAGGCTAATTACTTAACAATATTGTAGTGGTTTTCGCTATGCATTGACATGCATCCGCCATGAGTGTACATGTGTTCCCCATCCTGAAATCCCCTCCCACCTCCCTCCCCATCCCATCTCTCAGGGTCATCCCAGTGCTCCAGCCCTGAGCACCCTGCCTCACGCTTTGAACCTGGACCGGCCATCTATTTCACATATGATAATATACATGTTTCAATGCTCTTCTCTCAAATCATCCCAGCCTCACCTTCTCCCACAGAGTCCAACAGTCTGTTCTTTACATCTGTGTCTCTTTTGCTGTCTCGCATATAGGGTCATTGTTTACACTGAATTAGGGCCCAATCCAATGGCATCATTTTAACCTAATTACCTCTTTTAGAAGCCTTACGTCCAAATTCAGTCATATTCTGAGATACTGGGAGTTAGGCCTTCAATGTATGAATTTTGGGTTGACACAGTTCATCCCATAAAAATTGACAAAACTTTTAAGTATATTGATTGAGAAAAAGAAGAATGAAATTACTGATATCAAGAATGATGAAGATATTAATGCATATATATGGGATTTATTTTATTTTATTTTTATTTTTACTTTATTTTACTTACAGTACTGTATTGGTTTTGGCATACATTGACATGAATCCACCATGGGTGTACATGCACTCCCAAACATGAACCCCCCTCCCACCTCCCATCCCACATCATCTCTCCGAATCATCCCTGTGCACCAGCCCCAAGCATCCTGCATCCTGCATCGAACATAGACTGGCGATTTGTTTCTTACATAATAGTATACATAATAGTATGTTTCAATGCCATTCTCCCAAATCATCCCACCCTCTCCCTCTCCCTCAGAGTCCAAAAGTCTGCTCTACACATCTGTGTCTCTTTTGCTGTCTCGCATACAGGGTCATCATTACCGTCTTTCTAAATTCCATATATATGTGTTAGTATACTGTATTGGTGTTTTTCTTTCTGGTTTACTTCACTCTGTATAATCGGCTCCAGTTTCATCCATCTCATTAGAATTTAGAAAGACAGTAATGATGACCCTATATGCAAGACAGCAAAAGAGACACAGATGTAAAGAACAGACTTTTGGACTATGTGAGAGAAGGTAAGGGTGAGACGATATGAGAGAATAGCATTGAAACATGTATATTACCATATGTAAAACAGATGACCAGTGCAAGTTCGATGCATGAAGCAGGGCACCCAAAGCTGGTGTTCTGGGACAAGCCAGAGGGATGGGGTGGGGAGGGAGNGTGTTGGAGAAGACTCTTGAGAGTCCCTTGGACTGCAAGGAGATCCAACCAGTCCATTCTGAAGGAGATCAGCCCTGGGATTTCTTTGGAAGGAATGATGCTAAAGCTGAAACTCCAGTACTTTGGCCACCTCATGCAAAGAGTTGACTCATTGTGAAAGACTCTGATGCTGGGAGGGATTGGCGGCAGGAGGAGAAGGGATCGACAGAGGATGAGATGGCTGGATGGCATCACTGACGCGATGGGTGTGAGTCTGAGTGAACTCCGGGAGTTGGTGATGGACAGGGAAACCTGGAGTGCTGCAATTCATGGGGCCGCAAAGAATCGGACACAATTGAGTGACTGAACTGAACTGAACTGATCTGGCATAGTAAAATTTCTGCAGAGAAAAAAGTACATTTTTGGTAAACAAAACAAGGTCTTATTTAAATAAAAGCTCTAGTAATGTACATTTTCATGTATACTTATTTAACATGAATCTTCTGTTTAGAAATAATATAGGTGAATAAGCTATGTGCAAAGGAGAAATCCATGATATACTTATACGCTGTTAAACTACTAAGCTGGTAAACTCTTAAGTAAAAGAAAAAACCACAGAGTAAGTGTTTAACCATTAGATATTCTAATCATATGAACAGTGAGAGAGTAAGATACTGGTTTTGATAAGGAAAAGCAAAAGGTCATTTCCTCAATACGAACCTATTAATGTGTTACTTTCTACCACAGCAGCAGACTTATCTCCATCTCCACATGCAACCCGCTGAGTTTTTAAGTAAGCAAACAGTGATGATGGCAAAGCATTCTGCCAGATTAAGAAGTTCAGTAGGTAGGAAGCTGTTACACAGTCATATGGTTTGGTGCTGGTACTAAGCTCCAGTGCTGCTTGGAATAAGCCTTGCAATTTCACTGAACCCTAGGAAAAAGCAGAGACTCAGTCATTGTTGCTGAAACATTTCTTTAATTTGAAGGAAAAACACCTATTTAAAGACAGAGCTTGCCACACAACTGTAACTCAATATGAACGCTAATTCCCTGAAGATAGGCTGATGTTTTTATTAATTAAATGTGACTATTAATCACTTCTAGAGATCTTTCCTGGTGGCTCAGACGGTGAAGCATCTGCCTACAATGAGGGAAACCTGAGTTCAATCCCTGGGTCGGGAAGATCTCCTGGAGAAGGAAATGGCAACCCACTCCAGTATTCTTGCCTGGAAAATCCAATGGACAGAGGAACTTGGTAGGCTACAGTCCATGGGATCACAAAGAGTCAGACACGACTGAGCAACTTCACTTTAATCAGTTCTAGTGATGAAGGTCTTGAAAGTAATTTCAGTTGGGAAATTCAAAAAGAAAAACCTTTGTCTTCAGCAAAAGTATACTTTTTCCTGTAGAAATTCTGCTATGACCATAACCAGATCATCCTCATTATTTCTGTATACCCCAGAGTTCTTTTACATGGCAAGGTTTATTTCACTGGGTGTCAACCTCCTGCCCTTCTCCCCAGCTGATTCCTATAGAGCTAGTTCAATGGAGAAAAATACACATACACATGAAGGCTGAGTGGCAAAGAATTGATATTTTTGAATTGTGGTGCTAGAGAAGACTCTTGAGAATCCCTTGGGCTGCAGGGACATCAAACCAGTCAATCCTAAAGAAAATCAACCTTGAATATTTATTGGAAGGACTGATGCTGAGCTGAAGCTCCAGTACTTTGAACACCTGATAGGAAGAGCCAACTCACTGGAAAAAACCCTGATGCTGGGAAAGATTGAGGGCAGCAGGGCGGGTGACAGAGGATAAGATGGTTGGATGGCATCACCGACTCAATGGACATGAGTTTAAGCAAACTCTGGGAGATAGGGAAAGACAGGAAAGCTGGGCAGGCTGCAGTTCATGGGGTTGCAAAGAGTCAGATACGACTTAGCAACTGAACAACAACAATGAAAATACAAACTCATCAGGCTGTTCCTGGCAAAGCTCCACATATATGTGTGAAAAGTGAAGTGATAAGATCAATCTCAGAAATTCTGCATCAGCTCCCACAACTGTATCTCATCTAAATATTCACTCACACAGCCTGTCCTCAAGAAGACAGAACAAAGGGCGGTTCACTGTAACAACACACAGAAGGGCATGGGGCTGAGGACAGAAGACATGGATCCTAGTCCCAGCTCCACGGTTAACAAGTCGTCTGTTTCACCACTCAGGGTTTTGTTGCTCAATAATATTCAATCTACTAAAATTATCTCATAACTGTTTACTATAAGGGGAAAAATCATTATAAATGTAATTTTGAATTTGATCATAGATATACCAATATTTAATAATGTCTTCAAATATCAGGTAATAGATTCAAATATAGCTTACTTTTACTTAAATTCTTTGCTGTTTCATGCTTAATTTTTTATGACCTAAAAAACTGAAAGACACTGGTCAGAAGGTCAAATCTAAATAATTATTAGAAAGAAATCAATCAAGCATCTAAATTATTTTTTGTAACTGCCAGTAAGTCCCTAAACTGCCTAACTAGCCAATTAGTAAGAAACAAAATAAATAGCCTTTGGAATTTAAAACAGCACCTTTGTTCTTTCTTCTCAGGACAATCAAAACACAACAAAAAGACCTTGGATATGTAGCTCCAAAAGAAAGAAGTGCAAGAGACTAGGTGAGTAGTAAAGTCATATATTTGAAAGATATGCCATCAAAATATGAATATACAGGTCCTTAGAGAGATTAGACCAGCATCCAAACAATGTTTTCAAGTTAACTATATTAAAAAGTTAATTATATACTACATAGGTTCTACTCAAAGACTTTGAGAGTATAATGCATAAATAATATTTTAAAGTCTCAAATGCCTATTCTTAGGACCAGTTTACTAATACACAAGCCAGACCAAATATATAACCACCAGAATCCTAGAGCAAGCCATATGTCCTAAGTTTCCTGAATTCTATAGTTTGCGTCTCTATACCATGCACATGTTTATCAAAATAGTTACACAGTTCATGTAAGAACCAGGTATTTCATATAGGTACCATAATATATACCTTTCCTCACTCCAGGTACTCTCAAAATAGTCAAGAATGAGGCATAGTTATACATATGACACAAAATTACAGTGTGATGAAAGGTAAGAGGCAAGGGTTGGTTGAAGGAGATAGAGAGAGAGAAAGCATCTTCGTTAAAAACTCATAAAGTACAAAAATGAGCAGCCTAAGCATTGAAGAAGCTTCTGTTCATCAAGGCCCCTGAAAGACCACCAGGACAGGCAGACACTAGAGAGCAACTCTCAATTTGAAGCCAAATCAGAAGAGATGTCTGAGATTTTGCAATGTCCTCCAGAAGCAGTGGAAACACCTTGGGCTCTGTGACACATGCTCCTACAGAATACCACTGCACCTACAGAAAAGGTGCACCTTGGGCTCTGTGACACGTGCTCCTACAGAATCCCACTGCACCTACCCAGACCATGGCTCAGCTGCTACCCCTGAAGGCTCCCATGGCCTCTATAGAGCTCCCATAGGAGCCACAGGAAAGCTCTAGAGCCAGGCGTCCCACAGCTACTGATGACTTCACTGCCCAAGATCAGGTCTCAAAGGCAGAGGCAAATACCTGGGCTATCGGGTCCCCTGAAGACCCATTCCCAAGCTGTGCCTTCATTCCTGAGCCCATCTTTGATTTTCACCCCGAGGTAGGAAGAGCAAGGCAGGAGGAAAAGCATGGGGGCTGGGTAGAACACCCAGGGAGAGAACTGCTGTTAACCTCAAGTACTCTTGAGTTTCAGTCTCAGTTTAGCTATTGCTTGTTGGAACATCAAAAACATGTTCTCTACCTCACTTACACGCACTTCCCAGTCCACGAAGCAGAGAGATTATCTCAAAAAAAATCAAGTTACTGTAAGTGATGTGTTTTGATCAAATATTAACAGGTCCAGGGGAACTGGGGAGACCACAGTTTACTGAAATCTATCAATAATCTTGTAAACAATAAAACCTACTGCTTCCTACACTTCCCTTTTTATCAAAACAAGTTTTTTTAAAAAGCAAAGCTCACTGATCTGGATTTTCTTTCTCTTACAACATTTCCTCCTGCCCCGCTACCCATCCCTACCTTCGCCATCCCACCACTTGCAACTGGAGAGGTAATAATGATAACTGAAATAGAAGATGCAAGAAGGCAGAAGCAAAGAACCTGGACAATCCAGACTGCTTTATCTGCTGCTAAGATAAGACATTTTTCATGCATACATTACATCTACACTTACAGAAGAAAAGTCCAAATACCTGAAATTGTACAAATGTTTTTGGTAACTTCATTAGAAGATCAAATGCTAAAATTTTCACTTCTTCAAAAGTGCCAGTTAAACATTCCATTAGTGTTTGGAAACGACCAACATCAATATCATGACTCAGCTGATACACTGTTTGGACTCTACCTAAAAATAAAAAAATAAAAAAAAATTTTTAGTGAACAGTAAGAAAAGGAAATCAACATTTTGAAGTTATTTAGCCAAATTAACAGAAAATTAGTATAAAAAAACTCACACCTTATACTTCACTCACAATAGCATAAAAAAATATTTTCAGTAATTTACAAAAATGATAAAATAGTAAGTATTACAATTCCACAAACAGAGAAGACATTTTTTAAATAACCATTTTTAAAAATGGAAGAACCATTCATTTACAATCTTCTGCTAGTTTCAGGTGTGCACCAAAGTGATTGTTACATACTACTTGTTTTAGATTCTTTTCCATTATAGGTTATTAAAAGATATGTGCTACACAGAAGGTCCTTGTTGGTTATCCATTTGACATATAACAGTGTGTATATGTTAATCCCAAACTAGTAATTTACCTCCCCCCTCCCCACCCCATGAGCCCCTTTGGTAACCATAAGTCTGTTTTCTATGTCTAAGAGTCTGTTTTGTAAATAAATTCATTTGTATCATTTTTTAAGAATTCCACATGTAAGTCATGTCATACATTTGTCTTTCTCTGTCTGACTCCACTGAATATAACGTCGAGGTCCATCCACGCTGCTGCAGAGGACGTTCTTTCTGACGGCTGAGTAGTATTCCACTGTGTGTGTGTGTGAGTATGTGTATACACATCATTTTTATTCATTTGTTGATGCACATTTAGGCTGTTTCCATATCTTACTACTGTAAACAGTGCTGCTGTGAACATGTATGTATCTTTTCGAATTAAAGTTTTCATCTTTTCAGATATATGCCCAGGAATGGGATTGCAGGATCATATGGTAACTCTGTTCTTAATTTTTTAAGGAACTTCTTACTGTTCTCTGGGCTTCCCTGGCAGTTCAGCAGTAAAGAATCTGCGTGCAAAAAGTGAAAGTCGCTCAGTCGTGTCTGACTCTTTGCAACCCCATGGAGTAAACATGCCTAGAATTCTCTAGGCCAGGGTACTGGAATGGGTAGCCTTTCCCTTCTCCAGGGGATCTTCCCAACCCAGGGATTGAACCCAGGTCTCCCATACTGCAGGCAGATTCTTTACCAACTGAGCCACAAAGAAAGCCCAAGAATACTGGAGTGGGTAGCCTATCCCTTCTCCAGGGGCGCTTCCCAACCA
Organism: Oreotragus oreotragus; assembly: GCA_006410675.1. Lineage (NCBI taxonomy): Eukaryota > Metazoa > Chordata > Mammalia > Artiodactyla > Bovidae > Oreotragus > Oreotragus oreotragus. The sequence goes on along the minus strand of SJYX01009663.1, from coordinate 75,460 downwards.
AGGAATTGAACCGGGGTCTCCTGCATTGCAGGTGGATTCTTTACCAACTGAGCTATGAAGGAACCCCTGCAACGCAGGTGACCCGGGTTTAATCCCTGGACTGGGAAATCCTCTAGAGGAGAGCATGGCAACCCACTCCAGTATTCTTGCCTGAAGAATGCCATGGACAGAGGAGCCTGGCAGGCTACAGTCCATGGAATCACAAAGAGTTGGACTTTAATCCATTTTGAGTTGATTTTTGTATATGGCATTAGAGAATGTTCTAGTTTTATATGTTTACATGTAGCTGTCCCAATTTTCCCAGCACCACTTATTAAAGAGAATGTCTTTTCTCCGACATATATTCTTGCTTCCTCTCTTGTAAATTAACTGACTGTAAATGCATGGGTTTACTTCTTTTTATTCTGCTCTGTTGATCTGTATGTCTGTTTTTTTGACAGTACCACATTGTTTTAATGACTAGCTTTGTAGTAGTCTGATGTCAGGGAGTGTTATTCTTCCTCAAGATTGCTTTGGCTATTTGGGGTCTTACATGTTTTCATTCAAATTTAAAATTTTTTGTTCCAGTACTGTGAAAAATGCCATTGGTAATTTGATAGGGATTGCATTAAATCTGTAGGGTAGTATGGAAATTCCAACAATATCGATTCTTCCAATCCAAGAACATGGTATATCTTTCCATTAGTCTTCAACATCTTCAGTTTCTTTCGTCGTGTATTATACAGTTTTCAGAGTAGGTCTCTGGCTTACTTAGGTAGGGTTATTCCTAGGTATTTCACTTCTTTTGATGCAATGATATACGGGACTGTTTCTGTAATTTCTCTTTCTGATATTTCATTATTAGTGTATAGAAATGCAACAGATTTCTCTACATTAGTTTTGTACCCATCAGGTTTACCAAATTCATTACTGAGTTCTAGTAGTTTTCAGGTAGCATCTGTAGGATTTTCTATGTATAACATGATGTCATATGCAAATAGTGACGGTCTTAGTTCTTTTCCTATTTGGATTCCTTTTACTTCTTTTTCTGACTGCCACGGCTAGGATTTCCAAAAACTATGTTGAATAAAAGTGGTGAGAGTGGGCATCCTTCTCTCATTTCTGATCTCAGAGGCAATGCTTCATGCATTTCGCCACTGAGTATGGTGTTAGCTGTGCATCTGTCGTATGTGGTCTGTGTTATGTTGAGACATGCTCCCTCTCTGCCTACTTTCTGAAGTGTTTTTATTGAAAGTTTTATCATAAAAACAAAGGGGGGAGAAAAGACCTACAAAAACAAATCCAAAACAATTAATAAAATGACAAAACGAACATACATACTGATAATTACCTTCATCTAAATGCTTCAACCAAAAGACATAAACTGGCTGAATGGATACAAAAACAGAACCCATATATATGCTGCCTACAAGAGACTCGTACAGATCCAGAGACACAGAAAGACTGAAAATGAGGGGACAGAGAAAGGTATTCCATGCAAATGGAAATCGAAAGACTGAGCAGCGATAATAGTATCAGACAAATAGACTTTAAAATATAGACTGTTTTAAGAGACAAAGAATGACACTATACAATGATCAAAGGGCCAATTCAAGAAGGAGATTTACCAGTTAAAAATACATGCTACTGCTGCTGCTAAGTCACTTCAGTCATGTCCGACTCTGAGCAGCCCCATAGATGGCAGCCCACCAGGCTCCTCCGTCCCTGGGATTCTCCAGGCAAGAACACTGGAGTGGGCTGACATTTCCTTCTCTAGTGCATGAAAGTGAAGTCGCTCAGTCGTGTCCGACTCTTAGCAACCCCATGGGCTGCAGCCTACCAGGCTCCTCCATCCATGGGATTTTCCAGGCAAGAGTACTGGAGTGGGGTGCCATCGCCTTCTCCATATAAATATATATGCACCCAGTATAGGAGCACCTTGATATATAAGGCAAATGTTAAAGAGAAGGAGAAACTGACAGTAACACAACAACAATGGCACACTTTAACATCCCACTTACGTCCAGACAGAATCAGTAAGGAAACACAGGCTTTAAATGATACATTAGACCAGACGCTCTTAACTGTTATTTAAAGAGCATTCCATCTGAAAGAAGCAGAATACACATTTTTTTTCAAGTGCACATGGAACATTCTCCAGGATAAATCATATGCTGGACCGTAAAGCAAGCCTCAGTAAATTTAAGAAAACTGAAATTGTATCAAGCATCTTTTCTGACCACAATATTATGAGGCTAGAAATCAACTATTAGAAAAAACCTGCAAAATTCAAACACATGGAGGCTAAACAATATGATGCTAAACGACCAACGGCTCACTCAGGAAATCAAAGAGGAAATCAAAAAAGTACCTAGGGACAAACGAAAGGAAATAAGTATTTTTTTAAATTTGTTTAAACCTATTTTATTCTCTTTCAAAAAGTTATATATTATATTAAAGATAACTAAGTTATTTTTCAACTAACCAAGTACAAATAATTTAAGAATCCATCTCTTTAAAAAACCTTTCATAAGCCTTCTTATCCTAGAATCCAAAGTCCTACCATGCTTTAGGTGAACAGACACAGAATAATCAATATAATGACATATCTTAATACCATTCCTGGGCATCAACAATAAAGAAGGAATCTTTTGCCATTCAGGTAAAAAGTTCAATTCATCTACAGAGTGAGAAAAAAATCAGGCTGGCTCCATTTTTTGCCACAGGCATGTGTAGTGACAAAAGATAGTGGAGCAATGCTAACCAAATTCTCAGGGAAAAGAGAAGTAATGAAAATCTACGTATCAAAATCCTATTCCAGTATCAAGTATCAGTTCAGTTCAGTTCAGTCGCTCAGTCGTGTCCGATTCTGCAACCCCATGAATCACAGCACGCCAGGCCTCCCTGTCCATCACCAACTCCTGGAGTTTACCCTAACTCATGTCCATCGAGTCGGTGATGCCATCCAGCCATCTCATCTTCTGTTGTCCCCTTCTCCTCCTGCCCCCCAACCCCTCCCAGCATCAGGATCTTTTCCAATGAGTCAACTCTTCACATCAGGTGGCCAAAGTATTGGAGTTTCAGCTTCAACATCAGTCCTTCCAGTGAACACCCAGGACTGATCTCCTTTAGGATAGACTGGTTAGATCTCCTTGCAGTTCAAGGGACTCTCAAGAGTCTTCTCCAACACCACAGTTCAAAAGCATCAATTTTCGGTGCTCAGCTTTCTTCACAGTCCAACTCTCACATCCATACATGATCACTGGAAAAACCATAGCCTTGACTAGACGGACTTTTGCTGGCAAAGTAATGTCTCTGCTTTTCAACATGCTATCTAGGTTGGTCATAACTTTTCTTCCAAGGAGTAAGCATCTTTTAATTTCATGGCTGCAATCACCATCTGCAGTGATTTTGAGCCCCCCAAAATAAAGTCTGACACTGTTTCCACTGTTTCCCCATCTATTTCCCATGAAGTGATGGGACAGACCAGATGGCATGATCTTTGTTTTCTGAATGTTGAGCTTTAAGCCAACTTTTTATTCTCCTCTTTCACTTTCATCAAGAGGCTTTTTAGTTCCTCTTTACTTTCTGCCATAAGGGTGGTGTCATCTGCATATCTGAGGTTATTGATATTTCTCCTGGCAATCTTGATTCCAGCTTGTGTTTCTTCCAGTCCAGCGTTTCTCATGATGTACTCTGCATAGAAGTTAAATAAGCAGGGAGACAATATACAGCCTTGACGTACTCCTTTTCCTATTTGGAACCAGTCTGTTGTTCCATGTCCAGTTCTAACTGCTGCTTCCTGATCAGGTTACAACTACCCAATTGGTGATGGAAACCTGCAGCTTGAGGGCAGAAGTAATTGCTGTCCATCTCTGTATTGATATCTTTGACCGGTCTTTCTCTACTTCCCAGCAGCCTATGGTTCAGCCTCCATTGCTGTGTAATCAGGCCCAAGGGGCTGCAATTTAACATTTCATCTTTGCTTTCTGTTGCTCACTGCTGCCCTCTTTTCACTAATCCATGCTGTCATCACTTTGTCTTGGCCCAGTGGGTAAAAATCCTCCTGCGTATGTGGATTCAATCCGTGGGTCAGGAAGATGCCCTGGAGAAGGAAATGGCAATCCACTTCAGTATTCTTGCCTGGAAAATCCCATGGACAGAAGAGCCTAGCAGGCTACAGTCCATTGGGTCACAAAGAGTCAGGCATGATTGAGTGACTAAACACACACACACACACACACATGCACCCACACACTCATCACTTTATGCCTTCCCAGCCAGAAACACCCACATGCTTACAGACCTCTCTTTCCTCTCCCTGGAATGCTTCATTCCCTTCCTGGCCCAGAATTCACATCTCCCTGTCTTGAGTTTCCTGAAGTCCTGTGTGCCTGACCTGTAAGTCCCGGTGAATACAGCCAGCCTTTCCACGAAGCCTTCCTGGATCCTGCAGTCCAAATTAATCCCTTCAGTCTTCTCATGGCTGTGATTTCTCCCCTTTACAATGCATGCAGTTTCCTTGTAACTTCTTAATACCCTTTTTGACTCTCCACCAGATACTAACTGCTTGGGGCAGGCTTTATCCCTTCAGCTGGCATAATACCTGGCAAAGAGGAGGCGCTTGAAAAATGTTTGTTGAAGGGAGTGATACATGTAATTACTGAACAAGATGACGTTGACAAATTGACTTGCAGTGTTTGGTTGGTCTGGACATATATTAGCTGATGACAGTCACTTTGTTTTTAAGACACTAGCCTTCTTGCCCCCAGAGACCCCAGCATAACAAGGATGTAGAATAGGGGTTCAGTGACTGCGTGGGGGTTGGAGCTGGCAGCAGAGTCTCGATGTTAGCGCTGACTTTTCAACACCCCTTCTGAGCTTCTGCTCCAAGGGACACTACATTCTTTATATCTGGGCACATCCAGCTGGCACGTGCTGCTGTCGCTGCTGTTTTCCAGCAGAGCCAACTGACTACAGTTTGAGAAGCAGGGCTCCAGGCACCTTCACAGTGTTAGTTTCACTCACCTAGCTTGTGATTGCCTTGTTCCAGCTTGGTACCCCCACTACCAACTTGTGAGCCTTGCTGTGTCTGAGTTGGCCACAATCAGTTGTGCTGTGGTAGCTGTCCCTCTGGGCCCAGATGCCTGGCCTCATCCCAGGACTTTGTTGCTGGGGAGCTGGGCTCTCTGTTTAACCTTCCAGAGGTCTTGCAGGTGATGCTGAGCTCAGTGCTCTAAGAGGCAGTGATTTAGAATGAGCAGAACTAGACTTCAGAAGTGAATCGTGTGCAGTTGTAGCTTTACAGACTGCAAGTCTGAGCCGGGCCTTGACACTGAGTGAAACCACACTGTCACTGCCTACTTCCCTCACGCATTCTTCCTGACATGGCACGCAAGTTCCTTATCGATTGAGGGATCAATGAACAGCATGTGGCCTGAACAGCCACTTTAGGTAAGAGCTTTCAGTTCTATACTGCCAGTGAAATTCTTTGGCCATGTCCAGGTTTCTCTTGATGTGGATTAGACTATAATTTTTCTCAGTTATGTGACTCGCCATCCATCCAGATGCAGGTATTTAACTGAATTATTTTTTATTTAGATTTTAACTGATAGATATATTGGATTATCTAGTAAAGTTAACATAAAATATTACACATGTAAACCTTAATGTAAAAAGATGATTTCTATACGTCAAACAGGAAAAACCTCAGTGATAAGAAGAATCTCCCTTACTTGCTCTGCAGAGAAAAGGAAGACAAAAGGGTATCAACACCGAGTGGGCACTTTATATATTGGGTTGCCCAAAAAGTTTATTTGGAAAAACCCAGAGAACTTTTTGGCCAACCCAATATATCATTTTACTTATTATAGCAGTAACATGAGGTAGGGGATGTAATACTCATTTTAAAAATAACAAAACCAAATCTCAGAACTTAGAGATGACAAAGTAGAGTCTCACTCAGATGGCAAGAGGAGTCTATATTCAAGCCTTGGGTGGTCTAGCTCCATGCGTGTGTCATCACCTCCCCTTTATGACTGCAAAGTATGCTCATTATTTGAGGATATTTATGGGTGTATTTCCCAGAAATCTACTTTCTGCTCTTAACTGTTGATTGCTTCTTCAACACACCATGGGCTTCAGGTCCTCTGTGATTTGGGTGAAGCTGTTTTCTGTGCCTGAATGTCAAATCTGTTCATTTTTCTTGCAAACTCTTCCTCCCCATGTGAGCTTGTCTTTGAAACTTTCTTTGAACCATACCCCAGGTTTTCCTTCATAATTTTATTTCTTGGATTTAAAAAGTTGAGAGAAATGTACACATTTTAAATAGTGAAATAATACAAATATTTATAAATAGGCATCTATCCCCCACCTGTCTTCCATTTCAGGCCCTTTCTGAAGTAACATATTGAAAACAAAATTTCAAACTTAAGAAGTGTAATGACCATATTACTCTTTATCCAGAGTCATCAGTTTTTAACCTTTTGCAGCATTTGCTTTATTATCCTTGCTCTCTTTCTCCTTCAATATATAGAAATATTATTTTCTGGAACATTTGATAGTAGGCTGTGTAATTCATGCTACTTTATACCTTAATAATTTAGTTGTGAGGTGTATTTTCTAAAACCATGGTAGTTAGTCACTGTTTCTTTTTAGCTTCTTTCAGTCTTAAGTTTGTAACAGTTACCAGTCTTCATTGTCTATTATATAATTTATATCTTTAGATGTAATTAAAATTATATATTATGATGTATATAATGTTACATGTTATTAATGTGATATTTGTTATGATAATGTATACTATGTTGCATAAACAATTATAGTATATATAAATTATAATATATATGTATAAATTATAATACAAATATATAATATTTATATTATATAATTTATAACATGATTTACATATATAGTATATTATATTAAAATTTATCATATAAATAAAATAATGAAATATATATAAGTATAATAACATAAGAACATCTGAATATAAAATAGGAATTTATAATGTATATAGTATATTTGTAATTATATGTATGATATTGAAAATATGTTATATGTAATACTATATTATGATAGATTATGAGTTGTATTATAGTCAAGAAAGGTTAAAAATAAAATTAAGCGTGAAAATCTTGCCCCTTTCTTCCTCTCTATCTCCTTCTTTAAAATTACTGTTAAATGTTTAGGATAACCAGAAGTGATTAGTCATATATCAGAAACTGAAGAATAATGTGTTTTCTAATTTACTGTTTCTTTCATTCCTCTAAAAACAAATACATTGCTGTTATGGGTCTCTGAGAAAGTGGTTTTCTAAGGTTTTTATTTTTTCAAAATTTGTAGGTGGCTGGAATTGTTGGCAGAGCTGATGTGTTGGCATGCCTGCTGTTTCTTTTGGCCTTTCTCTCCTATAATAGGTATGTATGGCTAAGAATGCCCTTGTCTGTGTTTACAGTCATGCTTTTCCCTGGGAGTTTCTGCTGTGTGTGTGTGTGTGGCTTCTGAGCTCCTTCCTGAGAGAGGAGGGAAGCTTCTCGGCTGTGAGATAACCGTGAGCTTCCTGGAGACTTGGCATAGGAAACTGTCTCTTAACCAAGGACTAGGCTGTTCTGTTTTCCAGCCATATTCTGAACTATGTCATAGCCTCTTAAAAGGACTGCTGTCCCAGTGCTGGGAAGATAAGCTCTAGCTTCTTGATTTCTCTTACTGAGATTGGCATTTGAAAGCAGCTCTGAGCCAGATTATACTGGGTATAGTCCTGTCTTCTATTTAACTATGATTTGTTTAATTTGTCCTTTTCATTTTGGTCTTAGTTTCCCGCCCCCCCCCCACTTTANTGCTGGGAAGATAAGCTCTAGCTTCTTGATTTCTCTTACTGAGATTGGCATTTGAAAGCAGCTCTGAGCCAGATTATACTGGGTATAGTCCTGTCTTCTATTTAACTATGATTTGTTTAATTTGTCCTTTTCATTTTGGTCTTAGTTTCCCGCCCCCCCCCCCCACTTTATTATACTCATTAAAGGAGCTTAAAGCTTAAAATGACAAGGCTGAATTGAAAGTACTATTTCTCAACTGTGATTTTCTAATTTGTACATCGTTTCATCAAAATACAGAAGCTTCTTGCTTTGTGAGACTGAAAAGCAATAAAACAATCTCCCATTATTTTGCCCCTTTCCCCTCAAGATGATCAGAGTCTCACCTGAGTTGTGACATAGCCACATAGGCAAAGGGGTGGGTTAAAAATAGGACGTAATACACAGTGGAATATTAGCCATAAAAAGGAATGCATTTGAGTCAGTTCTGATGAGGTGGATGAATCTAGAACCTATTATACACAGTGAAGTGAGTCAGAAAGAGAAAGATAAATATCATATTCTAACACATATGTACAGAATCTGGAAAAATGGTACTGAAGAATTTATTTACAGGGCAACAATGGAGAAACAGACATAGAGAACAGACTTATGGACCTGGGAAGAAGGGAGGAAAGGATGAGATGAATAGAAAGAGTAACATGGAAACTTACATTACCATATGTAAAATAGATAGCCAAGGGGAATTTGCTATATGGCTCAGGAAAGTCAACAGGGACTCTGTATCAACCTATAGGGGTGGGGTTGGGAAGGAGATGGGAGAGAGGTTCAAAAGGGAGGGGATTTATGTATACCTATGGCTGATTCATGTTAAGGTTTGACAGAAAACAGCAAAATTCTGTAAAGCAATTATCCTTAAATTAAAAAAAAATAAATTAAAAAAACAGAATGTAATGGGGGCAGTGACTCAGTGGCTGGCCCAGATAAAGGGGGACAGTGAACCATTGGCCTGCTTCATGGAGTGATGCCTAGTTAAGGATCTATAAACCTTGATCTTTGGGTCAGTTCATTGGCCTATAATCTTACAAAACACAGTGACTGCAAGGAAAACAGTTCTGAACCAGTGATTCTCCATATGGGAGAAATTTGTCTGTGTTGTACCCAGGGACATTTGCAATGTCTGGAGATATTTTTGCTCACCTGGCAAGTGAATGGAGGCCAAGGATTCTAAAGCCTTGTACGACAGCCCTTGTAACAATCATCTTCCCTGAGCTGTGCTGAGAATCCTTGTTGTAAACCAGCTTAGACCTTGGATCAAGGATGAACTGAATTAAACCTTATAAAGTTTTGGTTTAAGAGCAAAACCTTTTCTTAGTATAGGACCAAGCTTCTATCCTGACTTTGTAGCCTCGCACTGCATTTCATGAATGTGTGCTTAGTAGCTCAGTCGTGTCCTATTCTTTGTGACCTCATGGACTGTAGCCTGCCAGGCTCCTCTGTCCATGGGATTCTCTAGGCAGGAATACTGGAGTGGGTTGCCATTTCTGTCTCCAGGGCATCTTCCCGATCCAAGGATCGAACCCGTGTCTCTTGGGTCTCCAGCACTGGCAGGAGGATTCTTTACCACTGTATCACTTGGGAAGTTCCTCATGGCATTGCTAGTTATATATGAGTGTTGTGAAAATATTAAAAATGTAAACCCAAATTCAACAATTGTTTCCTGTTTGCTCTGGTGTTAGAATAAGATTAACAATCACTTTTGAGTGTGAACTTGATCTCTCAGGCCTTTTCTGTGTGTTGATAAACGGGAATGTGAGTGGGTCTGCAGCCTATCCGTACCTGTGTGATAATATGCCACATTGCTACAGCTCTCTGTTGTGCAGGTCATTCGCACTTTGAGTAATTTAAGCTGTCAACCAGCTTTGGAAAAAAGCCTGTCTCCTACAAATTTGGAATATAATTTAGGCAATTGTTCCAAGACATAACAATAACGGTGAGACGTCACAACTGCAGATGTATTGTCCTACCAAGGAGAGGGAACAAATTGGTGTGTCACCTGCAGAAGGAGCTGTGAGGTTTCTTGCTGGGGAGCCGATTCTGTTTTGTAAGGTTAAAAAAGACTTTACAGCAACTGGAGGGTTTTAGAAAATCCCTGCTGGAAATTATGCTGAGAAAGAAAAAAGTTTTCTCTAAATATTCTCACGGAAAACATACTTAAAACTACAGATTAGAAACTAATACAACATTGTAAATCAGCTATTCTTCAATTAAAAACAAACAGATTATCCAGAAGAAAAGAAAAATACTAAAACATCTGTATTTTCATCACATTAATGATGACTGTGTTTTGGTATCTATCCAGTGTTTTCTTTGTACAGAAACATATAAAACACCTTCACAAAAATAATAATGATGATGATAAACATGGGATGAGGCACAGGGAGGCATTGACCTGCCTCTTGTTACCTTGTTAGTTAACAACAGAGCTGTGATCTGAACCCAGGAAACCTGGCTCCAGAGTTCATGCATGTGGCTTATATTATTCACTTAATATATATGCACCTAAACATCTTTACATGTCACTAAGTATATCTTTATATACTAACATTTTTAAATTGCTTCTTAGTGTTCCTCTGTTATATGCCATATTTTACCATAACTTATATGCTTTTATCTAAGTACCAAATTTAGCATTGTCAGTCATTTACTTTTTCCCACCTTTGCAAATTTTATTCTTAAAGATATCTTTGCTCATCTATTTAGAATAAAATGAAATCTGTGTTGGATCTTACCTTTAAAAGGTGGCATTTCTTAGCAACCCATATTTATTCTTGGAGTAAAACCATCTCAAATTTATTTTTCAGGAGTGTGGACCAGTGTTGTGTTGGGGAAAGTTTCCCTCCCACGGCTTCTCCCTTCTTCCTGCTGCTTAGTCTGTTTCTGGGGACCTGCGCAATGCTGGTGAAAGAGACGGGCATCACGGTGTTCGGCGTGTGCTTGGTTTATGATCTCTTTTCTTTATCACACAATCATGATAAATCGTAAGTCATGTCAAAGTTTTGCTGTCAAGCAGTGTGTGATGTGCGAAGAATAATTACTTAAATCAATAGTTTTCAAATTTTCATTAAACAAATAGAGATACAACATTCTGTTAAATGTAACCTCATCTTGGGGGTTTTCCTGGTGGCTCAGTAGTAAAGACTCCATCTGCCAACACTGGAGACACAACAGATGCAGGTTTGATCCCTGGGTTGGGAAGATCCCCTGGAGAAGAAAATGGCAACCCACTCCAGTATTCTTGCCTGGGAGATCCCAAGGACAGAGGAGCCTGGTGGAATGCAGTCCGTGGGGTCACAAAAGAGGCAGACACGACAGAGCGACTAAATAAAAACAAACCTCACCTTAGACCATAACATGATCACGATGAAGGTGAAGTCCTGTCCGACTCTTTGCGACCCCGTGGACTGTAACCTACTAGGCTTCTGTGGACTGTAACCTACTAGGCTTCTCCGTCCATGGGATTCTCCAGGCAAGAATATTGGAGTGGATTGCCATTTCTTTCTCTAGGGGATCTTCCCGACCCAGGGATCGAACCGGGGTCTCCCGCATTGGAGGCAGACGCTTTAACCTCTGAGCCACCAGGGAAGCCCATATAGTAAGGCTTATTTCCTTAAGATAGTTGCATTGTATGTGTTCAGGCTCTTCACGCTTGTGTCAATGAGGATTATAAAGTTTTTGTGAGCACCAAATTTGGAATTGAAAAGTACCTATGCTAATTGCAAGTTTATATCACTAGATTGTTTTGCTTGTATAATACTGAGAAATCTTGATTCACACAGGAGAGTGGTAACAAATGGTAACAGTGTGTTAACAGCTTGTCTGGAATCTCTGCATTCACATAAGTGCTATCCTTCAAAGAACACTGCTAAATTGGAGTCTGTTTACTAGCTTGAGGGGTGGTGTGTTTACCTAAGTTTTGAATGGGGTGGTGGGGGGCAGGGGGTGTTTTTGGAATCCCACAACAGACCAGTCTAAACCATACAGGAATACTTGATTGCATATCATATTCAAGTTAAAGAACAAGTCTATTTAGTAGCCTGTTTTCATTTTAAAAATTTAGGCACTTGCATACTGTCCTGTGGGTTATAGATAATAAGAATGACCAAGGCGTTTTAAAAGTTCAAGCACATACTGTAATTTTCTTCCTCAGGATTTACTAACAATTTGACATGCAAACCCCATTTTTCAGTAATTATAAGGGTCCTTACATTTGAACTGTTAATAAATGCAGCTGATTTATTCTCTGGCCTTGTCTGGAAGAATTTTATCTTTAAAAAAAATCCTGCCTTTTTATCCCATTCCCTACCTCTTTATACTTCTTGACACAAAGATAAAAGCAGTGCTTTTGCATGTCAACAAGCCGAGATGAGTCACTGAATTCTGATCACTTTCTTGCCTGGGTGTACTCGGAGATGATTTAAATAGATTTTAGTGCTCTGTTAGCTCTCTGCGAATCTCAGAGGCATGGGAAAGGAAGGAGCCTAGTTATCGTTTTGACCCAAGCTTCATCCGGGAAAGCCCGAGGGCCTCCCCTTGGCTCATGCGCGCCCTCTCGACCCGCAGCAGTAGTGCACTGCCGGCCTTCCTCTCAGCTCCCCTGGCTTTCCGTTTGCCCCTGCCTCCTTTTCGTGTGCACCTCCTTTGCTCTGTGACAAGTGACTGGACATCTTCCCCTCTGGTCCTGTCCAGAGACATTTTAACCGCATATCGACTGAAAAAAAACACCCACACAACTTGAAAGTTGAGAGCTGCGTTTTATTTGGGACCATTACTAAGGACTTATAACCTGAGAAAGCCCCTCAGATAGCTGTAAGGAAACTGTTCCATGGAGGTAAGGGAGGAACTAGGATATATGAGTTTTTGCTGCTGGGGGAAAAAAAGTGCCTACAGTTGAAACTCAAAAGAGTGCTAATCACAAAAAATCAGACATCTCAAGTTAATGATTTAGGGCTTTTCAATATATTGAAAAATGCAAGCGTCTGGGCTCATGAAAGTTTTTCCTTTGATACACATGTCAGCTGTCTAGGGTCAGTATCCTGTTTTTCTCCATTCTGAATTCCCTTAGCGTACACCCTGGGGACAGCTGCAGTGGCTGATAACTTGATGGCAGGCAGCATTCTTTTGTCTATACTCATACTTGAAGTCTTATCTCCTTTGGTCTTAGGACTCCCCAACACAGGGTTGCTTATAGTCCTTTCTTCTTCATCTGGTCACTATTGAGCTAGGCATTTTCAAAGAGGATAATTATCTCTTTTAGTCCTTCAGTGATTTTCTTGACCTTCACCATACCAAACTACTGGAAGTTCTATGAAAAATTAATAACTGCTGATATATAGCTTGGAAGTTGTATAGTTCATAGTTTATGGGTCTTTTTTTTTTGTTTGTTTCAGTAACTTTTAGCTCTCACAACCACCAGCATCTATGCATAAGTGAAGGTGTTCTTTCTTTCTTGCATCATTTTATCCACCTGTTTAATGCATTCCCATTTTGTGCCTGGCCACAAATAAGACAGATTAGATTCCTTCCCACACAGGGCAGTGCTGGGGGAAGACAAACATTACGTAAGTAGTTACATGAGTGCCTGAGTACAGTTGTGAACTTGGTAGGAAGGAACTGAGAACAGGTAACAGGGATTCAGTTTCGTTCAGTCGCTCAGTCGTGTCCGACTTTTTGCAACCCCGTGAACCGCAGCACGATAGGCCTCCCTGTCCATCACCAACTCCCGGGCTTCACCGAAAACCATATCCATTGAGTCGGTGATGCCATCCAATCATCTCATCCTTTGTCATCCCCTTCTCCTCCTGCCTTCAAACTTTCCCAGTGTCAGGGTCTTTTCAAATAAGTCAGTTCTTCGCATCAGCTGGCCATAGTATTGGAGTTTCAACTTCAACTTCAGTCCTTCCAATGAACATCCAAGACTGATCTCCTTTAGGATAGACTGGTTGGATCTCCTTGCAGTCCAAGGGACTCTCAAGAGTCTTCTCCAACACCACAGTTCAAAAGCATCAATTCTTCAGCACTCAGCTTTGTTTATAGTCCAACTCTCACATCTGTACATGACTACTGGAAAAACCATAGCCTTGACTAGACGAAACTTTATTGACCAGGTAATGTCTCTGCTTTTTAACATGCTGTCTAGGTTGGTCAGAACTTTTCTTCCAAGGAGTAAGCATCTTTTAATTTCATGGCTGCAGTCACTATCTGCAGCAATTTTGGAGCCCCCCAAAATAAAGTCATCCACTGTTTCCACAGTTTCCCCATCTATTTGTCATGAAGTGATGGGACCAGATGCCATGATCTTCGTTTTCTGAATGTTGAGCTTTAAGCCACCTTTTTCACTCCCCTCTTTCACTTTCATCAGGAGGCTTTTTAGTTCTTCACTTTCTGCCATAAGGATGGTGTCATCTGCATCAGTTCAGTTCAGTCACTCAGTAGTGTCTGACTCTTTGGGACCCCATGAATCGCAGCATGCCAGGCCTCCTTGTCCATCACCAGCTCCCAGAGTTCGCTCAGACTCACATCCATTAAGTCAGTGATGCCATCCAGCCATCTCATCCCCTGTCGTCCCCTTCTCCTCCTGCCCCCAATCCCTCCCAGCATCAGAGTCTTTTCCAATGAGTCAATTCTTCACATGAGGTGGCCAAAGTATTGGAGTTTCAGCTTTAGCATCATTCCTTCCAAAGAANCTCCCAGCATCAGGATCTTTTCCAATGAGTCAACTCTTCACATCAGGTGGCCAAAGTATTGGAGTTTCAGCTTCAACATCAGTCCTTCCAGTGAACACCCAGGACTGATCTCCTTTAGGATAGACTGGTTAGATCTCCTTGCAGTTCAAGGGACTCTCAAGAGTCTTCTCCAACACCACAGTTCAAAAGCATCAATTTTCGGTGCTCAGCTTTCTTCACAGTCCAACTCTCACATCCATACATGATCACTGGAAAAACCATAGCCTTGACTAGACGGACTTTTGCTGGCAAAGTAATGTCTCTGCTTTTCAACATGCTATCTAGGTTGGTCATAACTTTTCTTCCAAGGAGTAAGCATCTTTTAATTTCATGGCTGCAATCACCATCTGCAGTGATTTTGAGCCCCCCAAAATAAAGTCTGACACTGTTTCCACTGTTTCCCCATCTATTTCCCATGAAGTGATGGGACAGACCAGATGGCATGATCTTTGTTTTCTGAATGTTGAGCTTTAAGCCAACTTTTTATTCTCCTCTTTCACTTTCATCAAGAGGCTTTTTAGTTCCTCTTTACTTTCTGCCATAAGGGTGGTGTCATCTGCATATCTGAGGTTATTGATATTTCTCCTGGCAATCTTGATTCCAGCTCGTGCTTCTTCAAGCCCATTTTAACTAATCTCAAATCATAATCTTTCTATAAAATGATACCAAAACCTACATTAATATTTTTGAGATAAAGATGAAGAATGAATTTACATTTCCCATCCTGTATTTTTTAGTCATGCTTCTTTTCTTTCTTTTTTTGTAAGTATTTATTTATTTGGCTATGTTGGATATTTTTTGCAGCAGGCAGGCTTAGTTGCCCTTGGGCATGTGGGATCTCAGTTCCCCAACTGGGGATCAAATCCTTGTCCTTCACATTGGAAGGTGAACTCTTAGCCCCTGGACCAGCAGGGAAGCCACCAGTCATGTTTCTTTAGCCTCTTTTACAGTTAGTGGGTACAGTGTGGTTTGCTCTGTTGGCATTACCTCTCAGCTCTTTAACACCATTATTGTGCTATCAGTCACTGTCTAACTATATGTGATTCATGCATTACAAAGATGACACAGGTTTTTCACTTTTAAAGTACATTTGAATATGTTAAGCTATTCTCTCAATTGAAAAATTAGCAGTATAATTCAGCCTAGATATTTCCCATATACCTAGGTATAACTATAAATACAGTAGATATACAGAAAACTTTTTGGTAAATGGATAATCAATCATTCTCAGGTAAAACTTCATTTCTAAATTCAGTTGTAGCGCCACTGAAATTCCATAAACTGATGGGTACTCCTGACTTTATTTACTGTGGATGTCATAACAAATCACCATGACCTTCGTGGCTTAAAGCCTCAGAAATATATTTTCTCACAGTTCTGGAAGCCGGAAGTCTAAAATCCAGGTGTCTATAGGGCCATGATCACTCTCAAGGCTCTAGGGGAGAATTTATTCCTTGTCTCTTCCAGTTCTGTCTCTTGCCAGCATTCCTCAGCTTACAGCCCCAGCACTCCAATCTCCACCTCCACTGTCACAACGACTCCTTTTCTCTCTGTCACATTTCCCTCTGCCTCTCTCTTACAATACCACCTGCAATGGCATTAAAGCCCATCCAGATAATCCAAGATTATCTCAATTTAAGATCTTTAATTATATCTACAAAAATCCCTTTTCTAAGTAAGGTTCACATTCTCATGAATTCTAAGGATTTGCTGTGGATCTCTTTTGGAGGTCATTTTTCGGTTTACTACACTTAGCTTAATCAAGAGATCAAATTTATCATCATGAATAATGGGACAAACCAACATCATGCATCTCCTGTTATCATGCCTTGAGAAACACACTACCCCACCTATGCATTTTCCTGCCAAAAATGCACAACCTGAATCAAGTCATAAGAAAACAATAAAACAGCCCAAACCAAAATACATTCTTCCAAAATGTTAATGTCATGAAAAAAGAACATTTACAAACTGAAAGAGCACAACAATGAATTGCACTGTGTGATTTTGGATTAGTTCCTGGATTGTGGGGGAAAAAAAAAATTTCTATAAAAAGCCACTTATTAGGACCACTGGCACAATCTGAATAAAAGCTGTACATTAGATAACAGCATCATATCAACATTAATTCTGGAATTTGGTCATTGTGTTATAGTTAGAAAATTTAAAGAACAGTGAGGTAAAGCAAATTTGACAAAATAGCAACTTATGAACCTAAGTAGAGAGTACATGGCTAAACTATTCTTGAAACTTTGCTGTGAATTCCAACTTTTTCAAAACAAAAACTTGAAAGAAGTGGGTTTTCTTCAAATGAAGCAAGCTATATTAACAGCAAATTAACTGTCTCCCTGCCAAATAATTATACTTTGCCTAAAAATTTAAACAGAAAAAAAAAAAAAAAAATCCATCTATAGCGTCTGGTCCTTTGGCCATTCCCTCCAGAAGAGTAGGACCTTTTCCTGTTTGCCTACAGTCAAGGAAGACAGAGCACAAACAAGAAATCATCATTAAGACACAGACACACTTGTTTATGGGGATAAAAAGAATCATCTCCTGTCAAAATGAAAATGAAACAACTCGCAGAGGGAAGTTAAATATTTATCTTTTTGAGTACTTCACAGTAGGAGAAACAAAGGGTACGATTAAACCAGAATACGTGGAAATGACATCCTTATGTTGACTTTTTGAAACCAGATTGCAATTAATTAAAAAGATAGCACATAAGGGGAACCACATTTTAACCACAGAGACTCACTGAGGAATGTTACACATAAAAGAAACTCTTATTATTTTAATTGCTTAAACTTAAGATAACAGATTGGGCACTATCCTAAAACAGCAACACATAAATTAGTGGGATGACGTTAGCAACTCTTCTCATAATAAGCATAATCCATGAAAATTGCTGTTTCAGGTCTGCAAATAACAATCACTAAAAAGTTTCTCTCCTGTATGCCCTTTACTGGCAAACTGAATTATCTCCAAATAAGAATTACATAATGAGACTTGTTGTTTAGTTGCTAAGTCGTGTCTGATCCTTTTGCGACCCCATGGACTGTAACCCACCAGGCTCCTGTGTCCATGGGATTTCCCAGGCAAGAATATTGGAGCAGGTTCCTTCTCCAGGGGATCTTTTCAACCTAGGGATCAAATCTGCATCTCCTGCATTGGCAGGCAGATTCCTTACCACTGAGCCACCAGAGAAGCCCCTTAATGAGACTAACACCTCCCATAAGAATCAAAACAAAAGACAACAAACCTGAAACTTCAAGTAAAGCAAAATGTTGACAAAGTATGCTTTGCAAGAAAACACTTTCCCCAAGCACAACTGAACACTTACCTTCTGGCACAGGAAAAACTTCAGCTATTGAGCCTAAAATGGTTAAAGCTGAAAATCTGGTTGGGTAGGAAGAGCCAGGAAACAATGCTTCAAAAAGACTATTGCAAATTGATGACATGAAATTCTAAAAAAAAAAAAAAAAATTACAGTAAACATAATTGTGCTAACTCACAATAGGTGGGGAAACAGTGGAAACAGTAGCAGACTTTATTTTGGGGGCTCCAAAATCACTGCAGATGGTGATTGCAGCCATGAAATTAAAAGACGCTTACTCCTTGGAAAGAAAGTTATGAACAACCTAGAGGCATTAGTTTGCCAACAAAGGTCCATCTAGTCAAGGCTATGGTTTTTCCAGTGGTCATGTATGGATGTGAGAGTTGGACTGTGAAGAAAGCTGAGCACCGAAGAATTGATGCTTTTGAACTGTGGTGTTGGAGAAGACTCTTGAGAATCCCTTGGACTGCAAGGAGATCCAACCAGTCCATTCTAAAGGAGATCAGTCCTGGGTGTTCACTGGAAGGACTGATGCTGAAGCTGAAACTCCAATACTTTGGCCACCTGACGCAAGAACTGACTTATTTGAAAAGACCCCGATGCTGGGAAACATTGAAGGTGGGAGAAGAAGGGGACGACAGAGGATGAGATGGCTGGATGGCATCACTGACTCAATGGACAGAGTTTGGGTAAACTCCGGGAGTTGGTGATGGACAGGGAGGCCTGGCGTGCTGCAATCCATGGGGTTGCAAAGAGTCTGACACAACTGAGTGACTGAACTGAACTGAACAACAGGTTATCTTTAAAGTACCACTAGTATCATTCTACAGGGTGAATTTTTTTTCTGCTTTAGAGAAAAAAAAATTTTTTAAGCAATACTTGATGATCACTTTGCTTGACAATTCAGACTGGCACCCTTGACCATGGGCTCATGACTTCAGTGAATCCTATCTTTATAGAGGTAAGGAGAAGTGCAGAAGAAAATGGAAACATTCATTAAAAAGATACGTGTACTCCCACAGTCACTGCAGCATTGTTTACAGTAGCCATGATACAGAAACAACCTAAGTATCTATAGATGGATAAACAGATAAATAAGTCAGACAGAAAAAGACAAATGATCTCACTGTATATAGAATAAAAGTAAATTAATTTTAAAAAGCAAAACAAAAAAACAAGCAATTCAGAGAACAGATTGGTAGATGCCAAAGCTGGAGGGGGGAGGCGTTGAAAAAATGGTACAAGCTTCACGTTATAAAATAAATAGGTCCTGGGATGTAATGTACAATATGGTGACTATAATTACAATATATAATACTCTATTATATATTTGGAAGCTGCTAAGAAAAAAAATTTGTATAGTTTTATATAGTGAAAAATGTTAACTAGACTTAGTGTGGTAATCATGTCCCAATATACACAAATAATGAACCAGTATATTATAGACCTGAATACATCAATTATGCCTGATTTTTTTTTTAAGTTAAAAACAACAACAAAAAGTACAATTCTAACTGTAGTCCAGACAAGAAAAAAACTTTTTTTTGGTGAAAACATGATCCATTCTGCCTTGACTTGTGTTAAAACTGTATGAATACTGATTTTCTTCACCAGAAGCATTCAAGCATCAAAAGTATGTATACTTTTCAAAGTTTTAAAATGACCAATATATAAATATCCAATATAAATTACTTGATAAATTTGATAACTAAGTACTTGATATCTGACTATAAAGACACAATTCAAAACAAAGACCCCACTATTTTACTGTCTTTTATCTGTACCTTTGAGATTATTACTCTGCCTTTCTGTTTATACAACTGCTCAAAAATGAAAACTTTTAGTAAAAATGCAATTTAAAAAAAAACCAATGTGGGAAATACTTCATCCAAGATAAAGTCTTCTTCCTCTGATTGAAACAAATAATTATAACTTCTACATAAGGCCAAAGAAAAAACTTATGAAGAAAAGCTGTTATCCTCAAGACTCTCATATATTGCTCTGCTCTGACAACATATAGCTCATCAGCATATAAGCAGCCCCAGTCCCTGTCTTTAGACAGGATCCCTGCATTCATTTCTTCAGTCAAGGATAAACTTGGGGATTTATCCTATAGGCCCTAATGACTTTATTCCTTTGAAATCCAATAAACTAGTTTTAATTATACATGAGTAGTATAGTATCCACATTCAAGAACAACAAGTTCATCCTTTAGGAATTATCCTAATTGCAGTGTCAATTAACATTTTTAGAAATAGTTCCTCTTTCCCTCAACCAGACTGTAACCACAATGGAGGCAGGAATGACAGTTTACGGACTTCCATGTCCCTAGTCCCGCAGTCTGCTACACATGCAGTAAGGGCTCAGTATACGCTCTAGTCTTTTTCCACTAGAAAAGGTTTCTGGCCAGGCTTCCAGATATCTTGGTCTAGCATTCAAAACTCTCTACTACTCATTCCCAACTTGATTTTCCAACTCATCTCCCGTTATTCAATTCCTCTGTCCCTCAGGTATCCTATGCGTCACTCATACTAGTGAATTCACCATTCCCCAAATTCTCTCTGCACTCCCTTACCTCCAAGCCTTCACTCAAGCTAGTTCCAAGGGGAAAATTATTCTGATCTGGTTATCCAGGGCAGATCTGGATTCGAGTCTGGCTCTACCACTTCTGGGCTAAGGAAATTTGGATAGTTTGCTGATTCAACTTTTCCAAGCTTCACTTATCTCACTTGGTAAGTGCCAATAATAATAATTCCTCTCTCACAGATTTATCATTAAAGAACAAATGAGAACGCTGATATAAAGCATTTTATACCTTAAAGTACTCTAGCTCAGAGATCCCCAACCACTGGGTCACAGACCAGTAACAGTCTGTGGCCTCTTCGAAACTGGGCTACACAGCAGGAGTCGGGCAGCAGACAAGTGTGTGACACTTCATCTGTATTTACAGCCACTCCCCGTCACTCGCATCGCTGCCTGAGCTCGGGAAAACAAGCTCAGGGCTCCCACGGATTCTGCATTATTGTGAGCTCTACAATTATTTTATTATATGTCACAATGTAATAATAATAGAAATAAACTGCACAATAAATGTGATACACTTGAATTACCCTGAAACCACCCCCCACTGCCACCCCAGTCCATGGAAAAACTGTCTTCCACAAAACCAGACCCTGGGACCAAAAACACATGGACTCTGTGCCTAAAAGGTTGGGGGAGCACTGCTATAGCTAATGTATTTTTAAGGGCACTAGCTATTATTTAGGTATGAAATAACCTTCTTCACTAGACTAGAAGATACTTTTTCCAACTCATAGCCTCTTCTCCCACAGTAATTAGTTTGTTGATTAGCACAGAGTCTACCAGACACTGCACAGGACACCCACTATTCTAACGATGATCATAAAACAGCTCCAAAGTTGCAACCTTCGAAAGCCACAAGAGTCTACCTACCGTCAGGAGAAAAGGTCAGAACTAGGAGGCTGACTCAGATCAAGACTTTGAAGGACTAGTTTTCAAAAACAAAAGTTTTGTGCACATACACAAAATTTCAGAATGTCATCCACAAAATTGGTTTTGTGTTTCTAAGTACCTAATTGATATTTCACAAATGTCATTTTATTCCTTGCAAAAAGAAACAAAAGAGATGTGCTTCTGAAAGACTAAAAAATAACTGCTTCACACACACAGTAAATGCTCAGTATAAACTATAGTTACTTTTACTAATGCCCAGCAAAGTTTTTTAGAGTGATTTAGAGTTTACAGACAGCATTCCTGTTTAATCCTCAAACCTTTTTAGAGAGGTTATTCATCCCACTTATAGACTCATTAAGGTAAGCCAAGTGGTCAGTGGCAGAATTGTGAGTCAATTTATATCCTTCAAGTTCAGATTATGACTTTCTTATGTTTTGTTGTTCAGATTTTACAAAGATGAAGCTAATTTCATTAACCTTAAACAGATGAGTGACTATGTCATGGTTCCACTGTATCATTTATTATACCTGTTTCCCTAAATGAAATAAAAAAGGTGAGCTCTGTCCTCTATCTGGGTCTTATGATAAAATATGCATCTGCTTCTGAGAGGACAGATCTGGAGTAAGAAACCAGTGAAAAGTTCACTCTGTTCTGATGGACAGAAACGGAACCCTGCCCCAGACTACAGCTGCTGTAACTGGGGTTCCATCCAGGCCATTAACTCCAGTGCCCTAAAATTCAGTCCTAGTCTTCAAGCCCACTTCAAAACAGGATGGAGAGGAACCCCAGTAACTGGACCAGGGGTCAGGAATCACAAACGTCAAGCCACTTTCACGTTAAGACGACAGGGGCGAAAGGCCCAGACACAACAGTCCTCTTCCTTGGGGGGGGGGTGGAGAAGTCAGGGCAGCAATTACCTTTTATTAAAGCACTGAATTTATCTGGCTCACATGAGCTGTAAAATATCAAGGTTAGCCCATTAATGTTATTCTGCAACAGACTTCAAGTCCAGCACTGGTTCCACAACTCAGGCTATCTGAAGAGAAGTAACGAAACACCAGAAGGAATATGTAAAACCCAGCTTGAAGGGAAAAAGCGCAGAAATGCTCCTCAGCACGAGTATTATTTCTCTTTAATGTAGATGCAAAATTGTTTCAGGTGTCTTGAAAACCTCTATGCCTGGAAATCACCTACCTTATACTGCTGTAAAGAAACAGAAGGGTGTTGTCTGGTGGACTCATTCCCTGGTTCATGTTTGGATTTACTTTGCTCCAGTTTATAAAGTACCTGAGAGCTTTCCTGTATCCTACAAAACAACTTTGAGAAAAAGAAAAATGAAGTGTATGTGAGCCGCATTAACCTGAAATACCAGCTTGAAAGGCAAAGGAAGAACTTTCGAAATTTTTTAGACTAAAGCTTCAGGCAAGGAGAGTACTGGTTTTCAAACTCTTAGTATTTACCATAGTGTTTCTTTCTGACAGAAAATTAACATTGACATTTATAAAACCGAAAACTCAAGTATTACTGCAAATCAGAATACACAGTTATTAAACCACAATTCTCCTATTTCCCTTAGGTCAACGTGAACCTAAAGATGATTAGGTTTACTCACTTTTATTCTCTACCAACTCTTTACCTCAGAAACATTTCAGGTGATTAATTTAAGCTGAATGATTCACTAAAGACCATTGCTAAAGGCACTTATAGAAATGATAAAAATACAAGGACATCGTTCCTCTTCTTACTAAAGCTTTCTTAAAATACCTTACATCCTGGACTTCCCAGTGGCCCCATAGTTAAAACTCCATGCTTCCATTGCAAGGGGCACAGGTTTGATCCCTGATTAAGGAACAAAAACCCCAAATGCCACGAGGTATGGCAAAAATAATATATATTTTTAAGTATTTAAAAAAAATACCTTGCACACTGAAAACTCCAGTGCTAGATTTTTTTTTCCCTTTTCAAAAAAAGAGCTAAGATTCATTTATTACACCAAAGTGAATGGACTTTCTTCACTCTGAAGCCCAAATGTAAACTCAATTGGATCACAGAACAAGCAATTCACAGAAGTGCCACAAAGAGCTCTGGCAGTCTAATTCCACGACCCTGCTTCCCACACTCTCCCCAAACCTGGGCTCTTTCGAAAAATCATTTTCAGGGCAAAGTTTACCACTTTCCTACACTTTCTGAAGAGAAATTTTACCTTTTTAAGAAGAGAACAAATCTGTTGTCGCACTCCTGGAGACTGACAGTTAAGATTGTATGTGATAAAGAACTGGATCCACTGCATTTCTTCTGTGGAAACGATTTCTGTGCTTCGATTACTTTCACAAAGCAAGCCTAATGTATCAATCCGTACCTGAAATACACCGAAGAAGATGATGTTCATTTTTCAATGATGTGTTAGTTGCTCAGTATGTCCAGCTGTATGCGACCCTATGCACTCTAGCCTGCCAGGCTCCTCTGCCCATGGACTTTTTCAGTCGAGAATAGTGGAGGGGGTAGCTATTTCCTTCTCCAAGGGATCTTCCCGACCCAGGGATCAAACCCGGGTCTCCTGCATTGCAGGCAGATTCTTTACCATCTGAGCCACTAGGGAAGCCCCAAAGACATAAGCAAGGCCTAGCCAGCTAACAGGTTTAATCATCTACACAAGGTATCAAAGGCAGAAAAGAAAGACAAACCTCAGTNGATCTTCCCGACCCAGGGATCAAACCCGGGTCTCCTGCATTGCAGGCAGATTCTTTACCATCTGAGCCACTAGGGAAGCCCCAAAGACATAAGCAAGGCCTAGCCAGCTAACAGGTTTAATCATCTACACAAGGTATCAAAGGCAGAAAAGAAAGACAAACCTCAGTGTGCACATATGTATTTCAGAAAGGTCCTATAATCCCCAAGATCCTATGATTACTTCTTATAAAATTATGTCATTAAATGTACAAACCGAGTATTTACAAAAGTTAAAAATCTTAAAGATTCTTATTCCACAGTAATGTTTAACTACATTCCTTTTCCTCAGTGACCATTCTGCCCCAGGACCACATCACCTCACTCTCCAATTATTGCCATGAACTTCTCACTGTTCTCCTAGGTTCTTTTTGCTCCCACTCTGAAAATTCATCTCTGTTTCCATTCATGCCATTTTCCTGGCTAAAGGTGGAGTGACTCCGGCTCCCAGTTACCAATAGGATAAAACCTGAAGTCTTCAGCCTGGCGCTGGATGCGTCCATAGAATGGACAAAGGACTCCATTCTTGCCAAACAATGTCCTTAGTCCCCCTCCAGTCCTTGTTTACTTGTGTCCTTCCAGTTTGAGTGGGCACCAGGGCTTCCCTGCCTCAAATCACTTTCCTACTCAACCATCACCTACACTCAGATGAGTCTCTTCTAAGCTTTCCAAGTTCTTATGCATAAAGATATGCTTGTGCTATCTTTTAAAAGACTTTTCTTATTCCCTAAACTAAACGTTAAGTAGCCCAAGTGCAATGTCTACATGCTTCACATCCGTCTTATGGAGCCCTTAAAACAGTGTGGGCATAATGTGGGGGGCTTCCATAGTGCACTGCAACATGAATAAATGAATAAATGAATCAGGGTTCTACTGCATGTATGAATCCCCAATTACACTGCTTACTTACTTGGCAGTGTTGATGAATTAAGCCTTGCTTTATTCTTGCACTGGACACAAGGTCCCTCCAGGCATCAGTTGCAGACTGAAGATGTCCGTGAGCTCGAGCTGTTCTTAGACAAGCCATCAAAGCGCCCAGAGCCCCTCTGCTGTCATAAGATCCTAAAGGCGGAAAAGGTTACTGTTGTCTCAAAAACAGCAACAGAG
Source organism: Oreotragus oreotragus (assembly GCA_006410675.1). Taxonomy (NCBI): domain Eukaryota; kingdom Metazoa; phylum Chordata; class Mammalia; order Artiodactyla; family Bovidae; genus Oreotragus; species Oreotragus oreotragus. The sequence continues at coordinate 50,240 of SJYX01009663.1, read as the reverse complement.
ACCATCACTGTGCTATTAACAATGTCAATTCCCTGTTTCCCATTAACACTGTTATTTCATGAAGTAAAGATTGTATTTTTAGCTAAACTCTAACATGAATTAATGTTCCTATTATAAAATCATTATTTAAAAGGATTTAATAGGTCTTATGGCAATGATTTCTGTAAACTGAATCCACTTATTGTTAACTTTAAGAAATAATAATTTTTGGCTGATTTTTTTACCTTTTCCTTGACAATTAAAAAATAAACCAGCAAGTCAAAGAAAGTCGCTCAGTCGTGTCCGACTCTTTGCGACCCCATGGACTGTAGCCTATCAGGCTCCTCCGTCCATGGGATTTTCCAGGCAAGAGTGCTGGAGTGGATTGCCATTTCCTTCTCCAGGGGATCTTCCCAACCCAGGAATCGAACCTGAGTCTCCCGCACTGCAGGCAGACGCTTTTTTTTTTATTGTCTGAGCCATCAGGGAGAATCTGCCTGCAATGTGGGAGACCTCGGTTCGATCCCTGGGTTGGGAAGATCTGTTGGAGAAGGGAAAGGCTACCCACTCCAGTAGTCTGGCCTGGAGAATTCCATGGACTGTATCCTCACGGGGTTGCAAAGAGTCGGACATGACTAAGCAACTTTCACTCATGGTACTGTGGTTCAGCAAGTCAATCAGGGGGGAAAAAAATCAGGTTTAATTTAATCAGAAGTATTTAAAACAAGAAATAAAATGATTTTCAGCCAAAAACAAGAAAAACACTTCTGTGGCTAAACACCATTATTTCTCTAAAAACAAACACTGAACCTCCCTGTATATCTTGGAGTTACTGTGTCTTCTTAGTAAAGAAGATAAAATGGGATCACAAAGACCCTGACACTTTCACAGGCCAGGACTTCAGCTGTTACTAACAGGACAGGGAGCTCTGGGCTCACAGGAGAACTTGATTTAATATAAAGACTGTCTAGCTTCAGAACAGACTCACAGATCCTCAATTTTAGATGGCTTCTCAAAAATGCAAGAGGGATCATTGTTAAACATTATAAATAATAGCTCATTTCTATGTACAGGAATCAAATCTTCCAGCTATCTCATGGTTATTCTTTGAAGGACTGAAAGAATAACTTAAATTTTTATTTGGAAATAACCTTAAAATGTGATGGAGGACACCTATTCCTCCTGCATTAAATAGAATAAATGTAAGCTTTACATGATGGATCAGGATCATTGTTTTATACATTAATTACTAAATTATGCTTTAGTGCAATGATTTCTTCAAAGTTACTGAATTCCAGTGGGATGTTTATACTTATTCTCAACAGCCAGAGAGAGTTTTTCCTGAGGTCATGCTTCTAAATTTTTCTCTCTTTCCTAGAGACAAGTACTTACTACTGCTAATTTACCTGTCTTTAACCTTGCCTACATCAATTTGTAATTACTATCTCAACCACCTGAATAAGTAAATTATATAAAACACACAAACATCTACTTCAGGGTGACAAATAATAAAAACTTGGTAAAATGAATTAAAACCTAGTAATAAAGGAAACCTCATAATCATAACTGCAATCAATCTTTAGCTTGCAGAAATGACTTTAGCCAAAAAAACCTATTTGGCTAGATATAGAAATATTCATTTCAATACACAATTTCTATCTTTAATATCCTCCTTTACCATTTACATATTTGCATATTTAATATTACATGGTAATATTAAAATTTGAATATGGCCAACATCTCAGGTAGGTACCTCTATTTAAGCAGCTTAACTAGAAATTACTAAAATAAAACAAATTCATTTTCTTACCAGTTTTAGCATCAGCAGAAGTCTGAAGAATCTTTACCATATAGCTTAAGCTCTCAGGGTTGCAGTTCAGTAATTTTGGCAAGTAATAATCAATCACATAAGATTTCTGATCCAGACTTCCTTCACACAGCACGCAAAGAAGAGGGGAGACCCAAGTCTCGTGCCACTCGTCAATCCAAGTGCTGTCGGCAGCCTGGGATTTCAAACGACTCTTATGATTTTTAAACATGGTTTCCAAGAGGTCACTTGCATAAGGCACCAGAGACTGGTCCCCCATCACCTCTAAGATTTGCAATGGAATGGTTTTAGCTAATGCCAAAATATGGTCAATTCCTATGAAGTCTACTAAACAAGCAAGGCACGTGTACTTTCCTTTACTATGCCATTCCAATCGCAGAAGGCTCTCGGTCAGTTCAAGAATGAAACGATCAGCAGACAAATCTGAACCTGACTCTTCTACAGTGAGCTGGTGCATTTGGAGAATATTTCTGAATATGATTTTGGTTTGGTGTCTCAAAGCATCCAGTGGATGTTCCCAGTGGGTATAGACATAGTCCAAAAGCCTCCTAACCACATCTGCATTCCCATTCAGGTTGTCCTTTAGGCTTGGGGAACTTGAATCAAGGACTTGTATAGCTGAATTAGTCCAAGATGCCAAAATCCTAGACAGAAACATTTCCAGAGTTGACTCCTTGATCCTGAAGAAAAATGAGGCACATTAGTATAAACTGACAAACAAAGGGAGTCTAATTTTATAATCATTTAGACCTTAAAAATATAAAGAATGATCATAAAACTGAATTATCATTATATTTACAACAAAAATAAACACAGCCAAAACAAATCTCAAATCTTTCCATTTTGTAAAAGTTAATCCAAAAAAGCACCCAAGGAAACTTGGTTCATTATTTTAACTGTGGTGATGGTTTCACAAGTGTTTAAAAATGTACTCAGGGGCCAGGGAAGGGGAATATTAGGGTGAATCAGGTTTCTCTGTGTGGGGGGAATGAAAGTTGACTGTGGTGAGACTTGTAAAACCCTATAAATATACTGAAGAAAAATAACTGAAATTGCACAATTTAAGTAGGTGAATTGTATGGAAAGTAAATTATACCTCAGTAAAGCTGTTATAATGACTTTAAAATGTACATAACTTATATTAAAAAATACACACACACAAAATAAAATCCAATGACCAATGAAGTCAGAGACCTCATAACAGTTCTGGCTTGGGTGCTTGTAGGTAATATGCTGTTCGGTAAGCATTTACTTTGCTAAGCTTCATTTTACCCATTCAATAGATTGGGTTTCCTATCCTATCTATCAGACATGTGAGGATCACACTGAACTACCTATGTTGATGTTATTCATAAACTCAAAAGCATTATCCAATTACAAATATTTATGGTTTTTAAAAATGCTTACATAAGAGACTGAATGCTAAAATTAATTTGACAAATTGTCACAAGTTAACCTCCACTAAAATTTCTCTCTGTGCCATCATCCCATCTTCTCCTGTTCTACTTTCACACCCACTTCATTCTCTACACATATCTCCCTTTTAATTTAAGAACACCCTGACCACTTTTCACTGAATTACTAAGCAAACTAACTTAGCTGCCATCTTATAAACGTCTGACGAGCAAAGCAAAATACGAGACGCAACTCACTGTGAGCTCAAGGTGAACAAAACGTGCACGGTATTCAAGAGCAGGGCCTCCCCACTGGGGCCCATCCTCCCCTCCTGCCAGTCCAGCATAGTGAGTGTCCCCTGACACAGGAAGAGGAGAGCTGACGGCGGGACACCAGCACAACAAAGGCTCTTGCAGCAGCTCAAAAGCCACTCGGGGGCGCTGGTGGGGTCCACGGAACGGAGAAGCACGCTGCTTATCTGCGAAAATACAGCAGAGCTGATACACATAGAGCCTCTAAAACTTTCCAGAGATACTTCGAAACATAAATGCAAAATGCTCTCTCCCCTGAAACATCCTAGGAAAAACAGCTGAACCTAAAGGCAAAAAGCCACAAGAGTTAAAACTATTATATCAAAAGGAAAAAGATTGAATCTAAGCATATGAACCATTTTGCTGGTCTGAATGTACTGGGAGAGCACAACACACTGCCCCCTGCAGGTGGATAAGCGTACTAACTAATGCTTTTTTTTAGAGGTGGTTTGAGAAATTAGAATTTTTCAACTTTATCCTACTTTGTGTGAGCTCATAAAGCAGTACATATCTATCTTGCATAAAGTAATTTTGCTCTTAGTAAAGAACTAAAATAAGTTTCCTCAATAAGAAAAAAATACTGCTAGTACTAAATCCAAGAATTATGGCTATTATGAACTTACACTTTCCATATAATCAAATTCACTGAACAACTAACTGATTCTAGTATAATATCTGGGTTAGTCTTAAGAAAAATAACATATTTACCAAAAGTTTATTGCCAAATATACCTATACATCAATCTCTGTATAATTTTTTTTTCCAGTTCCACCAGTTTATTGCTACCAACCCGTCTCCCTCCACCCTCCTCATGCCTGAGTGCTCAGTCATGTAACCCCATGGACTACAGCCCACCCAGCTCCTCTGTCCACGGACTTTTGCAGGCAAGAATACTGCAGTGGGCTGCCGTTTCCTTCTCCATCTGTATAATTTTAATGTTATAAATATCTTTTATGATACTGAGAGATGGAACTGAAAACAACGCTAGGAAAAAACAAGGATAAACACCCAAAAATGTTGACAATGATTATCTTCATGAGATGGATTTACATGTGACTATTATTGCCTTCTTTCTGCTTTATCCAAATTTTTGAAACTGTCACTTATTTTCTTTATTATTTTTGTGGCTGTGTTGGGTCCTAGTTGCACCATGCAGGATCTTTTGTTGAGGCTCATGGGCTCTCTAGTTACGGCACAGAGGCTCAGTAGTTGCAGTGTGTGGGCTTGGCTGCTCCTTGGCACGTGGGATCTTTAGTTCCCCAATCAGGGATTAAACCTATGTCCCCTGTATTGCAAAGTGGACTCTGAACCACTGGACTACCAGGGAAGTCCCAAGACTGTCAAAGACTGTCACTCATTATAAGAGAAAAGGGTAATCAGAAAGACTATGAAAAAAAAATTTTTAATTCACTCTTATAAATATTTTTAAAACATGTTTAACTATTAACAAAGTACAATTCTAAAAAGGACATGTACTTACCAAATCAGGAATCTTTTCAGGTGGATGAAACATAGCCTTAATAAAAAGAATAACAGCTAATCCAGATGTACTCTGAATTGTCTGTAAGAGACCATCTATTTGCAAAAAAGCAGAAAGCATGTATTAAATGATGATAGATACTGTAGTATAATAGAAAGAGCACATGCTGTGGGCCCAGAGAGTACTGGGTGCAATTGCTAGCTTTACCACTTACTAGGCTAAGCCTAGGTTAAGTTATTTTACTTCCCAGGGACTCAGTTTTCTCTTCCGTAAATTGGGGGGGAAATAACTTTATCTGACACAATTGTTGTAAGTTTGAAATAGATAATGAACATAAAGGCTTTTATGCCCAGCACACAAATACTCAACCCAAACATCCATTCTCTCTTCCTCTCCATCTGCCCCTCCCAGCACATGCCCCAGCAGTACCTCCTGGCCGCTCTCTTCCACTGAGCGTGTGCATCTCAACCCCCATGTACATTACTTATTCTGAAAGTGATTTCAGGGCTTGTGTAAAGAACCTACATCGGTACTAATTACAAACTCTGCTCTCATTGGCCCTGTACCCAATGTAACCAAACTGTTGGCGTACTTCTTTTCATTACCTATTAGTCTCTGGTTTGTAAGAAAGTATACGAATAATACAGTGGATTATTCCACATGGGGTAAGAATTACGAATAGCTACTATAAACGACCTTCCAAAAATTTATTCTGCCCTTCATCCCACAGTTGTTAACTTTGACTTTGATTGGGATATCCATGTGCCCAGGCAAAGACAGGCTATCTGCTTCCTAATCTTCCTTACAACTAACGGTACCAGAGGATGACTCAGGCTACTGGAATGTAAGTAGAAATCTTTTGGCTATTTCTTTTCTTTCAGATTAAAGGTAAAGATGTAACCAGTCCTCTTTCCTGCCCTGAATACAGACAAGCGGTCTGGAGGGAGCGCAGTCATATAGTAACCATGAAACAACACACACGTGGATGAAAGCCAACATACTGAAGGAGGCAAAGCAGAAAGGCAGAAATGTTTCATCCATTTTAAAAAATGTGATCGGTCCCTTAATCTACAGGTGCCCCCTTCGCCCTTTTCTTCTTGTTATAATTTCTGCTGACGAACTCTGGCCTTTTAACCTGTACAGTTTCCCACGATCTGGATGTTTGCTTACCCCTAGTGCACTTCAACACATTCTTCTGTCCTCTATAATTCCTGCAAACTGGCAGGTGACTGAGAGACGGATCAATCTCAAGTTCAATCCCTTTGGGAAAAACTACAAGTGGTAAAATCAAGACCGCAAAGCAAGAGGCACGTGTTATCTGGTTGTCTCCTTCTGTAATGTTAACAGCCGTTGATGCTTAATGCCCATCTCAAGTCACTGGGAGTTACAGAAGGGTGATATTCTAATTCTATCATTTCAGCTTCTTGGTTAAAATACTTAAAAAAAAAAAAAGACATTTTCTCTCATTAATCCCTTGGTTTCCTGGTGGTCTACAGATCATATGGACAGAATCAACATGAGATATAAGAAGGAAGAATGACCCCACAGTGACCATGGGCAGTATTTGAAGGAAGCACCTGCTGCTAAGGAAAAATGTATGGGTTACACTAAACTTTCCAGATCTTACCTTCAAATTTGGAAATTTCTCAAGAATTTTATTTCACTTTTTAAAGTCCGTGGCTTTTCAACACTAAGGTTGTTACGTTTTCTGCTTTGTATGCAATATACACATGCACATACGCACAGACATACACACACACATTTAGAAAAGTCCTTCAGTGTTATCCCGAAAAGTTGAACTGGTATCTTTGAAAGAAACAGTATTAAAACCTTATAATCCAGGATCTTTCCCCACTTTGAGGGGCTGAGGGAAAGGAAGTTCTATTATCACAGCTAAGTATTGAATATCTCATACCATCAGAAGTGAAAACAGGTTAACACTCAATTATAATCATCATTTGTATGTTTTATACTTACCATCACTTAAAAAGTTGGTAAACACACTCAGCAGTCCACACATACTTTGCCAGGTAGGAGAATTCTTCAAATGAAGTCTCTGGAAACCCTGTACTTTCTGTACTAACATCACTGAAACTCTAATGCTCACCAACAAGTCATTCATCAACTGCGTTTGAACAATATGATTTCCAGCCAATTTTCTACAACAAAGAAAAGACATTATTACAAAAGAAAAGTCAAAATGTCACCTCTTTTCCCACCAAAATAATTCCTCATCAAACAGGCAAAATCAATTTTAGATTATAATCAACATTTATGCCTCTTTTTTCCATTCCCATAAGTATTCAATTATGTAGACATTTATTGCAAACTTTTGACATTCTTTTAACTTAGCTCAATATTTTCCCTTTTTCTCAGCTAATGACTAACTTCATTTCTTCTTTTTAAGAGTAAAAATAACAAATCAAGAATGAATGACACAATTTTTAAATCTGAACACTCCCTAACTTTGCAGTTTCCCTGACCTGACTTCCAAAATGCTCTCAGATTTTCTCCTATTTCACTTTTTTCTTGCTTCTGAGACAACATGGCTAGTTCATCCCCTTCTCCCTCATGTCCTTACGTTATATTTCACCACAACTCAGTCCTGACCTCTTCTGTCCATCTAACCCACTCCCTTGATGCTGAGTTCATTTAGCTCATAAGCTTTAAATTATAATCTACATGCTGACAATTCCCCAATTTTCATCTCCAGCCCAGACCTCTCTTCCTAATTCCAGACTTGTATGTACAACTTTCTATTCAATATCTTCACCTGGATGTCTGACAAACGTTTCAAGCTACATGAACTATTCTGCAATTCCACACGCGCTCCACCTGCTAGAATCTCTATCCTACAGAAAATGCAATTATCCTTGACTCCTTTCCCACTCATCCTATCTGTAAGAAAATCCTGTGGTTCTTCCTTCAAAATACATCCATTATCAGACCACCTCCACTGCAACTCCCAGCCACTCTCACCTCTCCCTCACTGTTACTGCCAGAGTCTCTGAACTAGTCTCCCAGCTTCTATGCCTGCTACTTGCAGTCTATTTTCAACATAGCAGAATGCAAGAGCGATATTAAAAGAAAATTCAGGGAAAACGGTTTGGGGGTTCCTCAAACAGTTACATATAGAATATTTATATAATCCAGCAATTCTACTTCTAAGTATATGCCAAGAGAACTGAAAGTAGAGACTCAAACTGTTATTTATATATCAATGTTTATAGCAGCATTATTCACATTATTTACATTATTCACAACCCAAATGTGTATCAACAAGTAAATGCATAAACAAAATGTGGTCTATGCATAAGATGGAATATGATTTCACCATAAAAAGGAATGAAATTCTGAAACAAGCTACAACAGAGATTAACCTTTAAAACATTATAAATAAGTCAGACAAAAAAAAAGACAAATACTGTATTCCATTTATTTGAGGTATCCAGAATTCAAAGAGACAGAAAGTACAATAGAGGCTACCAGTGGTTGTGGGAAGAGATAAAGACAGTGAATTTTCTTTTGGATACATTAAATCTGAGGCACCTGTAAAACATCCAAGTTGAGATGTCCAGAAGACAACCACTATAGAAGTCTACCACTCAGAAGAGATCTAACTTGGAGTGATAAACTTGGGCATCCAAAGTACAGTGATGTAGGTGACTACAAAGACGTGCACAATACTAAGCAGTCAAAACAAACAGAATGGAAAGGACAGAACTCACACTGCAGAGATGAGCAGAGAAAGAGAAGCCTAAAAGGGGACGAGAGGGGTTCCTGGCGAGGCAAAATAGATCTTCAGTTAGAGATGGCACACAGGTGTCACTTTTACACTCCCCTCAGAGCCTCCCTAAATCACAGCCAAGGGATTCAAAACATTAAAAGACATAAATACACAAGGGCAACAAACAGACAACAAGACAATACTAAAACTTTAATAGCAGATGGATGAGTGATAACTGACTTAAGAGAATCAAGAATGATTCTGAATCCTACGTCAGAGAACACACCCAGAGCAACTTGATTTGCAGCCCCTAAAGGCTAAAAAATTGTTGCCACCAGGTGCTCCTTGACATGAAGAAAAATGTAGGGATGAAAACAGGAAGAGTGGTTACAAGTCTGCTGAAGAAGAATGCCAGCTCTGGGCCATACCTCCCAGCTAGCAAACATTCCCTGGTTTCACCTCTAGGGAAGGTAAATCAGCAAGTGAGTGGACAGGAAGAGAACACACAAAGTTAAGGCAATGATACCGCATTGCAAGCAGGAGGATTAGGGAAATATCTGCACAATAATGCTACATGTCAAGATCTCAGCTTTATTCCCGCACTCAGCAACCAGAATATTAAGCCAGGGATTTGAAAGGTTCTTCCTTGGCACATCCACTACTCATGCAAAAGACCTAGAGATACTGACATCAAGGGTTCCCCAGAAAAACAGTCCAGCTAGACCAGACTTCAGTAAAGCCTACAATCAACCCCATCCATACGTGTGTGTGTGCCTAGTCGTTCAGTCATGTCCAACTCTTTGCAACCCCATGGATTGCAGCCCACCAGGCTCCTCTGTCCATGGGGATTCTCCAAGAAAGAATACTGGAGTGGTTTGCCATGCCCTCCTTCAGGGGATTTTCCCAACCCAGGGATCAAACCCAGGTCTTCCGCACTGCGGGTGGAGTCTTTACTGTCTGAGCCACCAGGGAAGCCCACATCCATACGTACAGAGGTTCAAACCAAGTCTCAGCGCCCCAGTCTTAAATGAGCACTCAGACAAGGATTACCAGACTTCCAAGGAAAGCTTCCGGCAACAAACACACTGACCAAAAGCAGCAAACAAATAAGCAGCTTGAAAGAAACAGAGACCTATGTAAAGATACGAAAACTTTTAAAAAAGAAAACTCTACTATTAATATCCTCAGAGAGGTAACAGAGCATATGTCATCCATGAAATAACAACAGGATGCTATGAAAAAGAAACAGGTAAAAAAAAGAATCTTTCCTTTCTCATTTATTCTCATAACTTATTTGATTTTTTTAAATTAAATATCAAATCTCAAAAAATAAATTTAAATAATTACATCTAATATTAATGGAGAGGGATGGAAAGAAGTACACTCTGGACCCTTTTTAAAAATTTCTTTGTACAAAGACAAGGCAGGTGTGCATGCTAAGTCGCATCAGTCATGTCTGACTCTTTGCGACCCCATGAACTGTAGCCCACCAGGGTCCTCTGCCCATGGAATTCTCCAGGCAAGATTATTGGAGTGGGTTGCCATGCCCTCTTCCAGGGGGGGTTTCCCGACCCGGGGATAGAACCCGCATCTCCTGTGGCTCCCACATTGCAAGCAGATTCTTTACCACTCAGCCAGGAAAGCCCGTACAAAGATAACGTACAACTGCAAAGGTGCGTACGCACAGGCACGGGCATGAAGACACGGAACACTTGCCTGTTTTCTTCTGAGATTTCAATTAAACTCTTCTGCAGAAAATGAAGCACTGAAACAAAAAGGACATAAGAAAAAAATCAGAATTTAAAACTGTGAGCTCTGGCTTCAGCACAATAAAATATTTAAAATCACTGCTACCTAAAACGATATCATAAAAGTAGAAAATTTAAAAAGAAGGAGCGTAATATACCTTCATCATCTGTAGTACTCCACCTACTGCCAAGAAACTTAAAAGAATCAGTTACAAAATGACTGATACAAGCAGTCACCTCTCAGAATAAAATAAAATAGAACTTACCATTCTCAAGAAGATTATTAACACTTGATCTACCTGTGGGGAGAAAATTAACACTGGTAAGGAGTTTCAGAACTAAAATTAACACCATTCAAAACACTGATGGAATGACAGATGTTAGCCAGAAAAAGTACTAGAAAAAAGCGAGCTTACCCAAGTCAAAGTTTTCCATACAGGAAGATATATTGTCAATAACTCTTCTGTAAGAGTAGAGATCAGTACTCGTATTCAATTCTTCCTGAAGACGAGAAGTAAAACTTTGTGTAGCCTCAGTTAGAAAAAATTCAGGTAGGCCATTTAGTGAGCTAGAAAAAGAACCAAATATTAAAAATTTGACCACCTTAGAGTATGTTCAAGGAAATGTTGGGAGGGAAGAGGATATTACAAATGAAGAAATATTGAACTGTATCTTCAAAATACAGTCAGAAAATAACTTCACACCACTATCATTGGAACTCCTTGGTCTATCATCTCTCCTCTGGTCTTCCAATGTTTCCAACCTGCTTCGCTCCCTTTCCAAGGACTAGCCTCAACACACAGCAGCCAGACTGATATTACTAAAACACCTTTGTTCCTCTGCCTAAAACCACCCTACAATGCCCTTCTCAGTCCATGCAGTAGTCAAAGTGCTTACAATGACTTATGAGACTTTATACAATATGGCCCCCTCATTATCTCTCTGGTTCATCTTGATCCTTGTTCACTTAGCTCTAGCTACACAGCCTTCCTCCATTCCAACAACATGCCAAAGTCTTTGTACTTGTTATTTCCTCCACCTGGAATTCTCTTGTCTCAAATATCCCAAAAATTATTTCCCATTAATCATTTCCTCATCCCTTTCAGGTCAATCTCAAAGATCACCCTATCAATGACACTAAACAAGGATATCTGAAAAGACTACTATATTTTAAACTGTAGCCCTCACCCCATCCTTGGTACTCCCTTTCCTACTTCTCTGCTTTATTTCTTTATCCATAGCACTCATTCCCTCTAATTCCTGTATATTTTGCTTATTTTTCTATCTCCTGTCTTCCTCTTAGAAATAACCTCCATTTTGGACTGTTTCATTCACTGTGTCCCCAAAGCCTAGAAGAATACTTGACACATAGTAGATAATCAGTAAAAGTCTACTGAATGGATAAATTAAATACAATGCCAATTTTACCACAATTACTCTAAATTAACATTTTTTTAAATATTGATTCAACAATTCTAAAGTTTTTCTGGAAGGAAAAAATACTGAGAAATAGGAATATTGAAGATTACAATTTAGCAATACCTATTAGAAAGCATCACTACGAACAAAGCTAGTGGAGGTGATGGAATTCCAGTGGAGCTATTTCAAATCCTGAAAGATGATGCTGTGAAAGTGCTGCACTCAATATGCCAGCAAATTTGGAAAACTCAGCAGTGGCCACAGGACTGGAAAGGTCAGTTTTCAATCCAGTCCCAAAGAAAGGCAATGCCAAAGAATGCTCAAACTACCACACAATTGCACTCATCTCACACACTAGTAAAATAATGCTCAAAATTCTCCAAGCCAGGCTTCAGCAATACGTGAACCATGAACTTCCAGATGTTCAAGCTGGTTTTAGAAAAGGCAGAGGAACCAGAGATCAAATTGCCAACATCCGCTGGATCATGGAAAAAGCAAGAAGAGGGTTCCAGAAAAACATCTATTTCTGCTTTATTGACTATGCCAAAGCCTTTGACTGTGTGGATCACAATAAACTGTGGAAAATTCTGAAAGAGATGGGAATACCAGACCACCTGACCTGCCTCTTGAGAAATCTGTATGCAGGTCAGGAAGCAACAGTTAGAACTGGACATGGAACAACAGACTGGTTCCAAATAGGAAAAGGAGTCCCTCAAGGCTGTATATTGTCACCGTGCTTATTTAACTTCTATGCAGAGTACATCATGAGAAACGCTGGGCTGGAAGAAGCACAAGCTGGAATCAAGAATGCTGGGAGAAATATCAGTAACCTCAGATATGCAGATGACACCACCCTTATGGCAGAAAGTGAAGAGGAACTAAAAAGTCTCTTGATGAAAGTAAAAGGAGAGAGTGAAAAAGTTGGCTTAAAGCTCAACATTCAGAAAACGAAGATCATGGCATCTGGTTCCATCACTTCATGGGAAATAGATGGGGAAACAGCGGAATCAGTGTCAGACTTTATTTTTGGGGGCTCCAAAATCACTGCAGATGGTGACTGCAGCCATGAAATTAGAAGACGCTTATTCCTTGGAAGAAAAGTTATGACCAACCTAGATAGTATCTTCAAAAGCAGAGACATTACTTTGCCGACTAAGGTCCGTCCAGTGAAGGCTGTGGTTTTTCCAGTGGTCATGTATGGATGTGAGAGTTGAACTGTGAAGAAGGCTGAGCGCCAAAGAATTGATGCTTTTGAACTGTGGTGTTGGAGAAGACTCTTGAGAGTCCCTTGGACTGCAAGGAGATCCAACCAGTCCATTCTAAAGGAGATCAGTCCTGGGTGTTCTTTGGAAGGAGTGATGCTGAAGCTGAAACTCCAGTATTTTGGCCACCTCATGTGAAGAGTTGACTCATTGGAAAAGATTCTGATGCTGGGAGGAATTGGGGGCAGGAGGAGAAGGGGACAATAGAGGAAGAGATGGCTGGATGGCATCAACACCTCAATGGATGTGAGTTTGAGTGAACTCCAGGAGTTGGTAATGGACAGGGAGGCCTGGCGTGCTGCAATTCATGGGATTGCAAAGAATTGGACATGACTGAGCAACTGAACTAAACTGATACCTTTATAATTATGATTATTCTATATCATCTTTCTATGCATAATATATTTTAATAGCATATATGAAAAAAAATTAATTGAAACTAACACCTCCAGTTTCAACCCAGCACTTCAGAGAATATTCTGAAATTCACCTATTCACACCTGTAACTACCTTTTTCAACAGTGAAAAAACTAGCTTCCATATCCTCAGTATATCTATTCACTTAAGCCTAAGATGCATAGTTCCAGAATTGCTAATTCATGCTACTACAAAAAGCAAATCTATTGACTAGAGTTCAATATATTTATAGGGATTTTCTAAGATACATTCAGTGTGTGTCATAGCCACTGAAATGCATACATATAACATGTACAATGTGATGAAATCTGACAACTCCCATATCTTATTTTCAACTCAAAATGAGCAATTTTTCATGCCATTGGAGCTTTTCAAAGGCATGAATTTTTTAGCTTGGTTATTATTCTTCAGTATGAATGTGTTGTAACTGATTTTACTGCTCCTTATAATTATATAATTAGTCTTCAATGCTTCTTCAATGTTTTCTATTAAAAGCAGTGTTGCAATGAATATCCTATTAACACTGTTAAAAAGAGAATGTAATACCACTATGTAAGGTACACTTATGCTACCATTCTTCTACTGAATAAATTAATGAAACTTTCAAAATTCAAAACTTTCCAAATAACTCCAGTTGTTATTCCTAACCTAAACTGGTTCTTGCCCAGTGTTTTAATTTCCTAGGAGCACTATATCAAACTACCACAAACCAAGTGGCTTAAAACACTAGAAATTTGTTTTCTCACAGTTCAGGAGATCAGAAGTCCAAAATTAAGATGTCAGCAGGGTTGGTTTCCCCAGAGGCTAAGGGAGAATCCACCCCATGCTTCTCTCCTAGCATCTGATAGTTGCTGGCAATCCTTAGCATTCCTTGGCTTGCAGCTGCATCACTCCAGTCTCTAACTCCATTGTCCAATGGCCTTTTTCTCTGTGTGTCTTCACTTACAAGGACACCAAGTCATTGGATTTAGGGACAACCCAAATCCAGTGTGACCTCATCTTAACTGAACTAATTACATCTGTAAAGACCCCATTTCTAAGTCACATTGTGAGGTTCCAAGTGGACATGAATTCTGGGGGACACCATTCAACCCAGTATGCTCAGTAAATGGTTGGTCCCAGTTGCAACTCCATAACCCCTTATCTGAACTCTTGAGATTAAATGCTTTTAGAGTTAGACTTAGATCTTAGAAAGGAAATATCAGCTATTTACTATATATTACATAACACTTCACTCAAGTCTAGAGCAGCACCTCATAATCAAACACATTACTATTTCTGCAATGAAATGTATGCATTTCATACCAAGTGAGAGAAATAAAGACAATAGTTTCACGTCATTTCATGTCTCTACTTGCTGCTAAATAAAAAATTTTTTGTGTGTTTTCAGAACTTCAGGGATTTCAGAATTCTCTGTTCCTAAATTTGACCCCATTTTCAGGTTCCAATGTTAAAAGTCAAAAAGCCACCCACTGTAGTAGTATAAAGCAAATGGTCCAAGTGCATCAACCCATGAGTACAAATGTGGTCATAATATCATTCACTCCTGATATCAGTTTCAAAGCCATTTCTACACAAGTAGGATTTCCAGTACATTAGAAAACTCTCTACTTTTCAGGTACTTCTGGAAACTCCCAGAGTGAACAGGGAATACCCACAATGTCATTCTAGACCCTTGTTAGTATAGCAACTGAGTCAGGATTCTTAGCTGAGAATCAGCACATAGAGACCCTCCTCTGGAATGACCTCCTGCTGTTTTAATATGCAGCTGTTCTGTGTCCCTGCCATCAGAGCCAGTTTTCATCACCACCATTCCCCACCTGTTTCCTCGGTGCCTGGCCCTGGCAATGTACTCCATCCAAAAATGCTTCTGTGAAATAAGAAGGAAAATGTGACCCCCTCCTACAATAAGCTCAGTTAGAGGTTTCCCACATGTGACTTCTAAAGTGTTACAGAACTTATCGAAAGAACTCTTCCATTTTGTTCTCACAGTTCTTTTCCTCTACAAGTTGTACTCCTGGTTCAATGTATTCTATTCCTACAGTTGCTGTAACAAATAACCACAAACACTGTGGCTCAGAACAACACAAACCTATCTTACAGTTCTAAAGGTTAGAGTTTGAAATGGGTCTTATGAACTAAAATCAAGGTGTCTACAGGGCTGTGTGCTTTTTCTAGAGGCTCTAGGGGAGCATATTTCTTTCCTTTTCCACCTTCTAGAGACTGCCCTGACTCCTTTGTTCATGATTCCTTCTTCCATATTCAAAGCACATGACTTCAGTCTCTACTTTCGTTGTCACATCTCCTCTCTCTGACTTGGACCTTCATGCCTCTCTTATCAGGATCTTGTGATTTCTCCCCTACCCTCAACAGCCTTCACATGTCAAAATCCTTAACAGTCACATCTGCAAAGTCTCACATGACTTTTTTCATGTCTTTTTTTCATGACCTTTTTCAAGTCTTTTTTTCATGACTTTTTCAAGTCTTTTTTCATGTAAGGTAACACATTTGCACATGCCAAGGACTGATATGTGGATATCCGTGAAAGGCCTTTATTCTGTCTACCATTTGTGGAACTTAAAAACCACCCTTCACACCCATCCTAGGACACATTGCTGCCATTGAATAAACTCCCTCTCAGCAGCCCACTATGCATTTCACCTTCAGTTAATCTTCCTCCCCACCCCTCACCATTTCCGATTTATCAGAAATATGTAGATGAATATAGAAAGAAAAACAGCATAATTTCCCAAATCTAAATTTTATGAAGATTCTTTTCAAGTTTCTTTTGATTCAGATAATCTCAGAGTCGATGGAATGGAGAAGGACCCTTGTCTCTCTCAAAGGACCACACAGAAAAAGGATTTTATTTGTCAAATACTTTCTAATTTATAACTGATGCTCACGAAACCTAATTAAACATATGGGACGAGATTTTTATTCTCATTCTACAGTTAAGGAAACTGAGGCTCAGGAACATTGTCTGATGAAGGTTACATTATTAGCAAGACAGTATCCCTTCTGATTATGAAAAAGTCAAAGGGAAAAAAAGAGAACTCACCCCAAAAAGCCAAATTTAGGGATTAATTATAAAATAAAATATGCATATGGTACATATTCTAATTATACCTCTTTTCTCTGTTTCAATCTTTTACTTTCATTTTCCCAGTCAAAACTCTAGTTTTAACTCTTGTGTCTAAGACTTCTAGTAGTGTCTCTAATAAAATTCAGTAAGTGTGTGAGCTTTATAATCTTCTCTTTGTATAAAAGAACCTGTGTGCTTTTCCATCTAGCTTCTCCCTTTCTCCTGGGTTGGCCAGTTCCTGTGTTTTGAGATGCAGAATGTGTAGAACGAGTAGATATATATGACTTAGAAGCAGAGACAGGACCTAACAAGATATCAAGTTGAATTACGCAAAAGCTGGCATATAGTGGAGAGAGGGGAAATAGAGGAAGACAGACCCTGAGGACATCATGTTAAGTGAAATAAGCCAGTCACTGAAGGACAAATACTTGATTTCACTTATATGAAGTATCTAAAGTAGTCAGAGTCATAGAAGAGAATAGATCAGTGATTGACAGGGACTGGGGGCAGGGGAAGTGGGTAGCTGCTGTTCAGTGTGTATAAGGTTTGAGTTATATAAGATGAAAAAGTTCTAGAGATCTGCTGTAATAAGCTTAATGGTAATAATTAATACTATTAATTAGTTAATAATGTACTATACTCTTAAAAGGGCTTCCCTGGTGGCTCAGCAGTAAAGAATCCGCCTGCTGATACAGGAGATGTGGGTTCAATCCCTGGGTTGCAAAGATCCACTGGAGAAGAAAATGGCAACACACTCTAGGATGCGCCTGAGAAATCCCATGAAGAGAGGAGCCTGGAGGGCTACAGTCCATGGGGGTCTCAAAATAGTCAGATATGACTTAGCAACTAAACAGCAACAAAACTCTTAAAAGTTATTAAGAGGGTACACCTCATATTATGTGTATGGATAGTCTTTTTCTTATCACAACTAGGAGGAGATTGAGGAAGAGAAGAAGATGGAGCTGAGGATAAAGGAGGAATGGGATGTGAGAGACTCCAGAGCAGATTTAGGGTGGAAGAGAATTGGGCTTGAGGAATTTTTTTTTGAGAAGTACAATTCAAGGCTAGGAATTGGAACCGCTTCAATATTCCTTAACAGATTTGAATAAAAATAGAATTCATTTTTAATAGCTCCATTTAGAAGGACACTTGTTTCTTCTTTAAATGTAACTGGATAGAATGGACTTTAGGGACTTATTAGGGTTACACATGTTTTGGCCTTTTCTTAGAATTAACATTTATCAACTGAGATACCAGGGGAGCCCAGAGAACTGTTAAAGTTGCAAAATTCCAAATTTCAGAGATCATTCTAAAGCTTAAGGAAAAGGACTGTATTAGCTGTTTCCCCAAAATGGAAGTAAAGTATAGCTCAAGTACACTGAATTTCACAATCTTACTCTGTAGTTCAGTCCCCTAAAGCTTTTTAAAAGTACTTTTGTGCACATTAAAATTCCATTGAGTTACTTTTTTTTTTCACCCATCAGATTGGCAAAGATTGAAAGACCAATAACTCACTCTAGCCAAGAGTGTGGAAAAATATGCACCTTCATACAATGCTATAGGCAGGACAAAACAACACAACCTCTGTGTAGGATAATTTGACAAGATTTGTCAAAACTTGAAATGTACACATATCCTTTTACTGGGAAAATTATTGCTAATAATTTAGCTCACAGTTGTATACCACATGTTGAAATGATATGTATATAATGATATTCACTGCAGCATTGTTTGTGATACTAAAAACTCATTAAAAACATATACATTATTCAAACTGAAACTGGTCAAAAACATGAGATAAAGACAATGGATTCTATGCAATATTAATAAGAATGAGGCTGCTCTGTGTATACAAAGGTGAAATATATTATTAAAAAAAAACCGATCAAGGTGCTGTGTGTGCATTTTAAGCTACCATTTATGAGGGTGGAGCTAAACAAACACATATGCATGCATTTCAAAATGCATAGACAATCTCTGAAATCCCACACTGGAAACTGGTAACACTGGTATGTTCAGAGAGAAAAACTGGGCAGACAGCAGACTAAGGTTAGGGTGGGTGAGGGGGTCTTACTTTGCTTTTCACTCCCTGTACCTCTTGGATTTTTACCTTCTGCATGATGTATCTATTTAAAAAAAATAAGTGCCATTAAAAAAACCGTGTGGAACAATGTATAATTTGAAGTGAGAGAGCTGGGCTCAAACTGCTATCTACTGTCCCAGTGATCGCAAACAAGTGATTTTCCCTCTCTGAGTATTTATTTCTTTGGGGAAATACAGGGGTAATATAATATTATTGGGAGGACACTTGAGATATTGGATATGAGGTTGCTTATAAGTAATAAAATGTTTCCATCATCTATTTGCCTAAGTACAAAGCACAGGAAAACCAAGTGTCCCTAAATCAGGTCATTACTCAGATTGGAACTGAGTCTCACACTTAAAGTTGATGTCACAAAGGGTCTTGGAAATTTAAGAGCAAAACACAAGATACAGCAGTGGTTCCAAAACTTATTATTAAATCAAATGGAGAGCTTTACGTTCCCCAAAACTTCAGGTTAATGGGTCTGCAGCACAACTGCTCCTTCAGGTGATGAGTATGCACAGATCTTGAAACCACCAGTAGAAAGGAAGGCGCCTTATCGAATGTAGGTTCACACCGAGTTCTTGCCCAAGCTGTGTAACCTTCGGCAAGTTAATCCACCTTTCTGGGCCTTCATACCCTCATCAGTATATGTTCATATCTTTTTTACCAGCTGTGATCTCTGAAGAGCTTTATGGTTTGAATGTCCTGGGACTCTCATTTCTGTCAGTTAGTGCCTCCCAGGACAGCTGAAAGACCAAAGAGGGACAGAGACTATGGTACTGGTGGTATAAATAGGAATGTTGCTAAGATTCAGTCCTGACAATGAGGGAAGTGCCAAGGTTCTAGAAATGCTGCTTTGATGCACAGTAGAAGCAGTTCTGAGCCATTTTGGCACTAGCTGGAACTTTTATTTCAATTTACCTGATTCTGATTCTATCTGTAACTCTCAACAGGCAATCATTAAACGCCATGGATCAGCCT
Organism: Oreotragus oreotragus; assembly: GCA_006410675.1. Taxonomy (NCBI): domain Eukaryota; kingdom Metazoa; phylum Chordata; class Mammalia; order Artiodactyla; family Bovidae; genus Oreotragus; species Oreotragus oreotragus. Next base: position 30,522 of record SJYX01009663.1, on the reverse strand, counting down.
CCTTGGCCCATTCCTGGTTAATGATTTAACCTTTAAAACTCTGACTCTGAAACCAAATTGCTTAAGGATACTATGCCACTGACTCATTCATTCATTTATTTAATACTTAATACCCAAATGTTTGTTGAGCACTTACAATTTCCAGCTACCTGTATCCAAACCTGCAAGGAATTTTAAGTGTGAATATTATTTACTCGTCAAGATGTAAAAATAACGCAGACATACAGATGGTCAACAGGTACATGAAAAGATGCTCAACATCACTAATTAGCAGGGAAATACAAATCAAAACCACAATGAGATATCATCTCACATAAGAATGGCAATTATCAAAAAGACGAGAAACAGCCAGTGTTGTTAGGGATGTGAAGAAAAGGAAACCATCGTGCACTGTTGGTGGGAATGCAAACTATAAAATACAGTATGGAGGCCCTCAAAAAATTAAAAATAGAACCACCATATGATTCAGCAACTCCATTCCTAGGTATTTATCCAAAGAAGATGAAAGTACTACATGGAAAAGATATATGTACCCCATGTTCATTGTAGCTTTATTTATAATATTTAAGATACAAAAACAACCCAAGTTTCCATTAATAAATGAATGGATAAAGAAAACGTGGTATGTATATACAATGGAATACGAGTCACCCATAAAAAAAATTAAATCTTGCCATTTGGGACAACACACATGGACCTTGAGAGTATTATGGTAAATGAAATACATCAGACAGAGAAAGTCAAATACCATATGATCTCATGTATATGTAAACTTAAAATAAGAAATCAACAGAAAAAAAACCCAAGCTCATAGATACAGAGAACAGATTGGTGGTTGCCAGAAGTGAGAGACGGGGAGTGGGCAAAATGCATGAAGAGAGTTAAAAGTATTAAAAGAAAACTGTAGCTTTTACAGCTAAAACCAGGAGTTCAAACAATGTCCTCGAGCTCCCCATCTCTCCTTCCATCTCCCCCTTTGCTTCTCTTTGCATATGGCCTCATTCTCTTCTACAGTAGAAAGCTTCACAGTGACTTCCAGCAGCTGGCACTTACATCATCCATATAGCCTGCACCTCAGAGGAAGACTCTTCTGTCTTTCCTGATAGCTCCAAGAAAATAGCCTCCAGTTTGAGTCGTGCCACCTCTGAACCAATCATTGGGGACAAGGAAATGGAAGAGTCTGTTTGGCTAGACTTCGGGCTGGGACAAGCTAAATAGCCCCACTCAAACAGCCTAGAAAAGGGAAAATTGAAAGCTGTGTGCTATCAGATGGTCAACACCAAAATCGGATTGATTATATTCTTTGCAGCCAAAGATGGAGAAGCTCTATACAGTCAACAAAAACAAGACCAGGAGTTGACTGTAGCTCAGATCACGAACTCCTTATTTGCAAATTCAGACTTAAATTGAAGAAAGTAGGGAAAACCGCTAGACCATTCAGGTATGACCTAAATCAAATCCCTTATGATTATACAGTGGAAGTGAGAAATAGATTTAAGGGCCTAGATCTGATAGATAGAGTGCCTGATGAACTATGGAATGAGGTTCGTGACACTGTACAGGAGACAGGGATCAAGACTATCCCCATGGAAAAGAAATGCAAAAAAGCAAAATGGCTATCTGGAGAAGCCTTACAAATAGCACTGAAAAG